>PVIC010007608.1:0-41509 GCA_004025085.1 Thryonomys swinderianus | reverse complement strand
CAAAAAAAAAAAAAAAAAAAAAAAACCTAAATAAAGGAATTAGGCAAAATCGCTTTTGAGATAATGAATACATTTGAGAGGCAGAATTTATAGCTCTTACAGGGATTTGAATGTGTGAACGTGTTAAATGACTTCAGAGTAACAAAGACTTCCAACCAAGTGGCCAGTAAATTCTGGTCTCAGCACTTCCCAGACAGTGAAGCAGTCACTAAGTGATCACCTCCATAGCTTGCTCAAATATCACACAGAAGCACCATGCTGGGATCTCATTTCTAAAAAGACAAATACTGTGACAGCAAACTTCAGAAGGCTTATTTGAATCTTCTCTCCCTGCATCAAAAATAATTGTACTTAGCCTCTCAAATTGTGTATTAAACCGTGTTTTTTCATCTAGACCACTGTTTTCTGTTCAAAGACATGATACGTTTCCCTTTCCACTGCTAGTGTCTTTGTCAACTTCCATAGTTTCAGTACAACTGCTGAGTTAAAACTTCACACTACCAAAAAATCTGTATCAGACAGATCCATGTATGAACTGTTTAAAGCCAGAGATGCTTATGTAATATTTTCAGCCCCTTCCATTCTTTTATAGTGGTACATATTATCAGTTTAACCTTCTTCATGCTTTCCTTCTACCTCTTTACCTTCTTTTGCCTAATCCTTTCATTTAGTTATACTATTTATAAATCTGTTAGAAAAAATATTGACCTTTTCTTTTTCCTGTGGTGTTAGGGATCAAACCCAAGGCCTACAAATGCTTGGAAAGCACTGTGCTACTGAGTTTCCCTCAACCTATGATTCAATTTTTTAATTTTTAGCAGAGTGAAAAGCTTTGGAGTAAATCAACTTTGTGCTCACTATCTATGTGTCACTGCTTTTTAGTCAGATGACTTGCCCTTTCAGAGCATTGGTTTCCTCATTTGTAAATGGGAGATAAGACCCTTATCACTGAGGAATGTTTTTCAGGTAAAAGGGAAAAATGTAAGAAAACTAGGATAACTGGGAAACAGTAGTTGATATTGATAGTTATATATAAAATTTCTTGGGCTGGAGATTTAGCTCAGTGGTTCCAGCGCCTGCCTTACAAGGGTAAGGTCCTGCATTCGAGTCCGGTAACCACATACAATGCTGGGCGTGATGACTCACACCCACCAGCCATCAATACCACACACCACAGTGCCCGGCATGGTGGCTCATGCCTGTCATCCCAGCACTCCGGAGGCAGAGGCAGGAGGATTGCTGAGTTCCAGGCTTGCCTGGGCTCCATAGTGAGCTCAGGGCCAGCCTGAACTACAAAGTGAGACCCTGTCTCAAAAAAAAAAAAAAAAATTTCTTGTTATCAAAGTGCTGAACTCACAAGCCAGTTCAGAACTTTGTTACCAAAAGCACTATAGATACTTCTTAATTCTGTCCTCAATTCAATAACTGAGTACAGGTGATATTTCTTTTTTTATAATATTATTTTCTGGTATCTAGTAATTGTACAAAATATTATTTGTCTATTTTTGATACTAGAGATTGAACTGCCATTGAGCTATGAGATGTAATCAAAGTATATAGTGAAAATTTTTAAACATTCTTATTTTATGTAAAAATAAATGTCATAAGCAAATAAAATAAAACACTGCATATCATTATCTTCATAGTAGTTACTCAGAGTACAAGACATGCCAAGAAGATTCATACAAAATACAGATAATAAAACAAAAATCTCTTTTCAACAAACTATGATAAAGTAGTACTATACATGAAATCAAGTAGGATATATTTTTTAAAAATTTTAAATGGAATTTGTAATTTGGAAAAGTACAGTGAACCCTCAAGTTATGACTTACCCAACATGTGAACAACTTGGGTTATGACTGGAATTTAGTTCTAATTATCAACAAAGTCTTGAGTTACAACCTGAATGTCAGCCATTCATGCTTCCAGATATTTCCAGATACAGATCTAACCCTTAAGGAGTTCTGGAACATTACAACAGTCTTAGGAGGAGTTGAGAAATACTGGACCAATGTCTCTAGAAGACAATGAGATCTGCCTTTATACAAGAGAAAAACTTTGAAGGCTATGTAAGGAGCCTGAGCTTTTAATTGACTGACTTGAGTTACAACCAGCCCTCATATGAACTGAGTTCATAAATCAAGAGTCCATTATATATGAACTTCTCCCTATTTCCTATTTATCTCTCTTACTTTGGTTTTTATGTTTCACATGAGAAAGCATGCAATATTGAACTTGTATATCTGACTTATTTCACTTAACATTATGTTCTCAAATTGTTTTCATTTACCCATGAATGCCACAAACATATCTTTATGGCAGAATAGTACTCCACTGTAGATGTGTACAAAAACATTTTCCTTATCCATTCATCTGTTAATGGAAATACACACTGTTTCCAAGATCTAACTATTATAAATTGTGCTGTTATGAACACAAGTATGTATGTACCACTGTAATATGATTTTAACTATTTTGGAAAAATATCTAGAATCTAGAATGGGGAGAGCTGGCTCAAATGGAATCTTTTTTTTTTTTTTTGAGACAGGGTCTCGCTTTGTAGTTCAGGCTGGCCCTCAGCTCACTGTTGCCCAGGCAAACCTTGAACTCAGCAATCCTCCTCTCTCTGCCTCCCAAGTGCTGGAATTACAGGCGTGAGCCACCACACCCGGCAGAATGGAATCTATTTTTAGTTTTTTTGAGGAATTGCCACACTGATTTCCATAGTGAGGGTACTAGTTTACAATTCCACAAAAATGCGTAGAGTTCCTGTTTTCCCACCATCTTTTTTGTATTCATTGTTAGATGTTTTGATGATAGTCATTCTTTCCAGGATAAGGTAGTATCTCAGCATAGTTCTAATTTGCATTTCTCTGATGGGCAAAGAGTATGAGTATTTTTCATGTATTTATTACTTATTTATACTACTGAGAAGTGTCTTTTCATTTCAGTTGCCCATTTCTTGTTTGGGTCTTTTTTGGAGGAGTCTAATTTTTTTGCTCTTTATCTATCCTTGATGTTAGTCCTCTGTCCAAGGAATAGCTAGTGAAAAATTTCCCCCTTCTGTAAGTTGTCTCTTCATTCCTTTGTTTCCTTTGCTGTGTAGAAGCTATTTGACATGGCACTATTTGTTTGCCCTTGATATTATTTCTTGTTCTACTGGGGTTCTGTTCACAAAGTCCTTGCCTAGACCTATAAGAAAGGGGATAGGAATAAGTAAAGAAGGGAAGGAAAACATTTGATGGTTAAAAAAAAAAAAGGGGAAACAGAGCTTCTATAGTTGGGGGCTGGAGGTTGTGGGTAGGTGGGGGAATGAGAAAAAATCAGAATTGAGTTGTATCATGTACTGGTACAAGTTCTCAATGTTGATTGTGATCATGATGTGAATATAAAATGTATCAATAAAATCAATTTTTAAAAAAGAGTTGTATTTTATCACCCAGCAGATTTAACATTTAGATCACTGATTCATTTTGATTTTAGTTTAGCATATGGGTATAGGCCTATGTTCAAACTTCTGCCATGTGCTTTTCCCAGCACCTCTTATTAAAAAGACTATTTTTTCCTCTAGTGTGTTTTTGGCCTCTTTGTCAAAGATTAAATAGCTGTGTGTGCCTGAGGTTATTTCCATTTCTTCTATTCTGTTCCAGTGACCCACATGCCTGTTTTTCTGCCGTACCATACTGTTTTAATCATTTAGCTTTCTAATATAACTTCAAGTCTGTGTTTATGATGTCTGTTGCTTGGCTTCTCTTACCCAAGATTGTTTTTGCCATTCTGGGCCTCTTCTGATTCAATATAAATTTTAGGAATTTTTTTTTCTCTAGCTTTGTGAGAAATGATGTTGGTATTTTGATTAGGATTGCATTAAATCTGCATTATCAGTTTTGGAAGAGTAGCCATTTTCATTATGTTGGTTCTGCCTAACCAGGAACAGGGACATTTTTGTGTTTTCTGATGTCCTTTTCAATTTCCTCTTTCAGTCTGACATAATTTTCATTGTATAAGTCTATTACTTCCTCAGCTAGGTTAATACCTCAGTATTAAATTTTTTGATGCTCTTGTGAAAGGTACTGTTTTCTTTCAGTTAGCTTGCTATTATTGCACAGGAATTCTAATGATTTTATGTGTTTATTTTATATCCTGCTACACTGAATTTGGTCATCAATTTTTGAGGAGTTTTTTTTGGGTCTTTGTAAAGAAAGAATCACATAATCCACAAATAATGACATTTTGACTTTATCTTTTTCTATATGTATAGGGTTTTTTTCCTCTTGCTTAATTGGTCTGGCTAATGTTTTGAGGACTATGTTGAACAGGACTGGTGATAATCGACAATCTTGTCTTCCTAATTTTAGAAGTGGTTTTCAGCTTCTCACCAATTAATATGATATTGGCAGTAGGCTTTTCTCCAGTTGAGATAAGGTCCTTCTATACCTATTTTCTTCAGGGTTTTTATGATGAAGGAATGTTGGATTTTGCCAGGGCTTTTCCTACATCTATTAGGATGATCATGTGGTTTTGTTCTTCCTTCTATTTATGTGATGAATTACAGTTACTGATGCATATGTTGAATCATCTTTACATCCCTTGGGTGAAACAGTTGGTCATGATGTGTTTGATGATTTGTTGCATTCTGTTTGCCAGTATCTTAAGGATTTCTGCATGTATGTTCATTAGAGAAAATAACCTACATTTCTCCTTTTTGTTTGGATCCTTGTCTGGCTTTGGGATCAGGATGTTAGCTTCTGAGTATGATTTCAATTTCATTAAGAAGTCTGAGGAATACTGGTATTAGAACGTTCCTGAAGTTCTTGGAGAATCTGGCTATGAATCTATCAGGTCTTGGGCTTTTCTTATGTAGCAGTGTTTTTATTACTGTTCAATCCCTTCACCTTTTATTGCACTGTTCAAGCTTTTTAATTCTTGGTTCATTTTCATGTGTATCTAGGAATACATGTATGTCTAGGAATTCATATGTATCCTATTTCTGAGTATAATACAATTGTTTGACATATATGTTTGTAGTTACTAATAACTTTCTGGATTTCAGCAGTGTCTGATGTGATTTAACTTTTTAAATTTCTGGTTGCATTAATTTGCCTCTTTCCTTTTTTGGTAGGATTGGCCAAGGGTTAGTTCTGTTCCATTCTTTCAAAGAACTAGCTGTTTGATTCATGGATTCTTCATAATTTTTTTAGTGCCAATTTCATTAATTTCTGCCTTAATCTTTGTTGTTCCTTCCTTCTACAAGGTATCCCTATAGTATGTTGTCTAATTCCTTCAAGTATTTCCCAAGGAGTAGTATAGCTAGGTCATACGGTAGTGGCATTGTTAGTTTTTTGAGGAGCATCCATTTTGGTTTCCACAGTGGCTATACTAGCGAATATCCATATGCCACTTCACCGGGCTTAGTGTTTTTAAGTCTTTTATATTCTTCATATATTTTAAACATTAATCCTCTGAAAAGATTAGCTACCCGGGGTTTTTCTCCCATTTTGTAGGCAGTCTCTTTACTGTGTTAGTTGTTTCCCTTACTTTATGATGCCTTTTAATTTAATGCTGGAGCATTTGTTGTTTCTTGCTATTTTTTCCTGTGCTACTGAAGTCCTGCTCAGGAAGTCTTTTCCAGTGCCTACATGTAAGTGATTCCCCTGTTTTCTTCTAGCAGTCTTAAGGTTTCAAGTCTTATACCTAGGAATCTGATCCATCTTGAACTGATTTTTGTATAGGGCTCTAGTTTTATCTTTCTACATATAGACATCCATTTTCTTAGCACCTATTGTTAGAGAAGATGTCTTTTCTGCAATTTTTTCCTTTTTTGGGGGGAGAGGTCTTTGTCAAACATCAGATGATTGTTGGAAAGTTACTGTACCTATGAAGATCATCATGGTCACTGTCCTGTTGCAAATGAGTGAGGCAGTGTAAAGTACAGTAGACTTCATTTCTGCTTGCAGCTATGTGTTTAAATGAAATGTAGCAGCTCTTTGCACGAAATTTGTTGTATGTTGCATGGGCTTGTATAACCTTTCCCCCCCCCCTTTTTTTTTTGAGACAGGATCTCACTTTGTAGTTCAGGCTGGCCCTAAGCTCACTAAGTACCCCAGGAAAGCCTCAAACTCACAGCAATCCTCCTGCCACTGGCTCCCAAGTGCTGGGATTACAGGCATGAAACACCACACCCAGCATTGTGCTGTGTGATCACCAGGGATCAAACTTGGGACCTTGCACTTGTAAGGCAGACACAGAGTCACTGAACTAAATCCCAGCCCCAGGTTTATTACCTAATATTTAATCCCATTGGTCCATGTGTCTATTTTTGTATTAGTAACCTGCTGTTTTTTCCACTGTTGTTTTGTAGTGTAATTTGAAATAAAGTATTGTGATGCCTCTAGCTGCACTCTTTTTGCTTATGACTGTTTTGGCTATTCTGGGGTTTTTTGTTCCCATATTAATTTTAGGACTGTTTTTTCTAGTTTTTTAAAGAATGTCATCAGAATGTTGATGGAGTTGCACTGTATCTGTAGACTGTTTTCAGTAATGACGCTATTTTTAACAATATGAATTCTGCTGATCCATGAACATGGGATTATGTCATCTTCAGTTTCTTCCATGTTCTATAATTTTTATTGCAGAGGTTTTTTACTGCCTTGTTTAGTTTCTTTTTTTTTTAAGGCTTTGTGAATGGAATTGTTTTCCTGATTTCTTTCTCAGCTAGTTCATTATCAGTGCATAGAAACAGATATTTTTATTGTTCATTTTATATCCTGAATTACATTCTTCAACTGTATTGGAGGAGGCATTATGGGGTATAATGGAAGATTTGTACAAAGAAAAGCTTGAACACAAGGCCATGAAAGATAAATCTCAAAGTTTACTGTGTTCCATCTTTGTAATGCTGGTGTAAAATCTTGACTCCAATAGGAAGCTTACAATATATTTTATGCAAGGAGCAGCTACATTTCATTTAAACACATAGTTGCAAGCAGAAATGAGGTCTACTATACCTTACACTGCCTGATTTGAAATAGGATAGTGACCATGATGGTCTTCATAGGTATAGTAACTTTCCAATATTTGAGACTTCTTAACATGCCAGGCAGTGCGCTGTTTTTATTTGTTATTAATCTTCCCAACAACCCTATGAAGTAAATGCTTCTTATACTATTTGGCAAATGAAAAAAACTGCAGGTTGGCAGAGATAGAATTCAAACCTAGATGATAAAAATTTTAAACATCCAGTCACACAGCAACAAGTTAAGCACTGACATTATACCTAATATTTCAGCAGTCAGAGCTATTTAGGTGTCTGTGTGGGAAGTGGAGCGTCATATTCTCTCAATTGTATAACCAAAAGCAGGAAGGAGAAAGAAAAAGAAAGGGTTATAGCTCATGGTAGCAATTCTTGAGTTTTCAAATATTAAAAATCAGGATACTGCCAAATTGAGCATGGCTTGTTTGGGAGACAATGGGAGCTCTTCAGAGTAAAAGTTCCCCACCTGTTTCCTACCTGACACACATTGATGGATGAGGGCATTAGAAGCTGGTGTTATGTGTCACTGTATGTTCCACACACTTCCATGGACGTGTGTAGGCCTACACAGAATGCTCAGGACACCAGCTATACCTCTGTACTGACTCACTTTCCTCAGGGAAGTATATTAGAATGAAAATAAGAAAAAGGTATAGATTTTATCCATGCCGAATATGTAACTATGAATATTTATTGAACAATGGTGTTATGCATCAGTTTTACTGAAGGCCTTTACCTCTAGTAGTCTAAAAACAACATGATTTCTATTTTAGTTCCACTTTACAGGTGAGGTAACTAGAAGCAAAGAAGTAATTGACTGAAGATTACACATTAGAGAAATGGCAGTACTGAGATTGCAACAAGGAGATCTGGTTGTAGATTCTCAACTCAAGACATGCTCTGCCTGTTGGCTTTCCCTGAGGTATAACCTAGCAACTCCTTGTAAGATATAAAAGCAAAGAGAAAAGAACTTCTACCTCAACAGGAGAATTTTAGAAGGTTCCTTATGTCCAGAAAGAATGGCTATCACCAAGAGCTCAGATAAACACTGGCAAGGCTACAGGGAAAAAGGAACTCTTCTACATTGTTCCTGGGAATGTAAACTAGAACAACCACTACGGAAATCAGTATGAAAACTCCTTAAAAAAAAAAATAGCCAGGCGTGGTGGCTCATGCCTGTAATCCCAGCACTCGGGAGGCAGAGGCAGAAGGATTGCTGAGTTCCAGGCTTGCCTGGGCTACATAGTGAGCTGAGGGCCAGCCTGAACTACAAAACGAGACCCTGTCTCAAAAAAAAAAAAAAAAAAACCCAAAAAAATAAATAAATATATACATACATACAGAAATTCCATTTGATCCAGCTATTTCCCTTCTAGGCATTTTCTTGAAATATTTAAACATATCCTATTGCAACAATACATACATACTCACCTTTGTAGCAGCACAACCCATAATAGGTAAACCTTGGAAATGGCATAAATGTCCATTAAGAGATGAATGAATAAAGAAAATGTGCCAGTTATATACAATGAAGTACTACTCAGCTATAAAGGGGGATATATTTAAATCAGTTGTTGGAAAATGGATGGATGTACCTTGAGAACATAATGTTAAGTGAAATAATCAGATATATAATATAATAATCATATGTTCTCTCTGGTCCAGAAACCCCAATGTATAAATAAAGAGAAAAATAAAAGATAGATAACAGGAAACAGGGAGACAGATCTTTCTGCAACTGGGGAGGGGACCAAGAGATGGAGAGGAAAGTAGAAAGAAGTAAAAGAAATTAAGATGTGTCATGTTCGTGCACCAATTGCCAACAATGAATGTAATGCTTATGTATTACAAACAGGTATTAATAAAAATAAAGGTTTTTGGGCCGGAGATTTAGCTCAGTGGTTCCAGCACCTGCCTTGCAAGCGCAAGGTCCTGAGTTCAATCCCCAGTAATCACATACAATGCTGGGCATGGTGACTCACACCCACCAGCAATCAATACCACATTCTACAAATGCTGGGCCTGGTGGCTCACGCCTGTAATCTCAGCACTCGGGAGGCAGAGACAGGAGGATTGCTGAGTTCAAGGCTTGCCTAGGCTACACAGTGAGCTCAGGGCCAGCCTGAACTGCAAAATGAGACCCTGTCTCACAAACAAACAAACAAATAAATAATAAAGTTTTTTTAAAACTCAGGAATACAGGGGCCAGAGATTTAGCTCAGTGGTTCCGGCACCTACCTCGCAAGCACAAGGTCCTGAGTTCGATCCCGGTAACCACATACAGTGCTGGGCCTGGTGACTCACGCCCACCAGCAATCAATACCACATACCACAGTGCCGGGCGTGGTGGCTCACACCTGTAATCCCAGCACTCAGGAGGCAGAGGCAGGAGGATTGCTGAGTTCGAGGGTTGCCTGGGCTACATAGTGAGCTCAGGGCCAGCCTGAACTACAAAAGTGAGACCCTGTCTCAAAAAAAAAAAAACAAAAAAAAAAAACCTCAGGAATACAATCCCTTGCTCTGAAACAAGCACTCTACATTAATGATTCCTTTAGTCTTCTGGGAAGATAATTCACACATCATTCATTCAACAGTACTGACTGAACATCTGCTATATGCCAGGTGTTATTCTAAGTGGGAGAATACACCTGTGCACAAGAAGCATGAACTTACGAATTTTAAATTCTCAAAGGAGCAAGAAGAAAAACAGTCTTACTCTTTCAAAACTCATAAACCACTAGAAGAGGCTGATTGCTATATATCCCTATAAATAATTTATAATAAATGTGTTTTATAGATTAACAGTTCAGAATAATATTTTGAATTACAAACATTTATCTCCAAAATAATAAAATCAATACATGAGCAACTTTTCTTCTTCTCTGAAGAGAAGTTTCACTATACACACCATGTCCAAGCCTCCCAAAAGTTCAACTGGCTGGCAGTTCAACCAGTGGCACAACAGGAGCATTAAACCTTTTTATCCTCACAATACTTTACTAAAAATGATATCTAAGGCCCAGATACCAAGACATTCAATGTGCACTGATTGTAATACAATTGTTAAGTTTATGAGAAACACTTTTACATTCTTTTTCTTCTGATTCTTAAAAATTAAAAAAAAAAAATCAACAAATTGTAGCTCACAGCTGAACTAAATTTCCAAATCAGCTACAAATGCATCTCTTTATTTTCCACAGATTATTCATTTTGAACTTTACAGTCAGACAGGAACTTGAAAGAATCAAAGTTAGCCAGGTTTGGTGGTATACACCTGTGACCCCAGCCCTGAAGGAGGCGGAGAAACAAAATTCACAAGTTCAAGCCCATCCTGAGGATACAGCTCAGTATGAAGACCCTAGGTTTAAGCCTGCCTCAATAGAAGAAAAAAAAAAATTAAGCCAAGCAGACTGTCAAGGACATGACCTATAATTTGCTATTTAGTGTATACCAAGGTGCCAGTTTTACATTCCTAGGGTGGTTTTGCTCATTGAAATGGAATTTGAAAGACCTACTGACAAATATAGTTAGAACTGGACTACAATAAATTGTCATAAGGAGCATTTTGCATTAAACAACTATTACTAGTATACTAATAAAGAACAAGATCTCAACCCACTTTCCCTTGTTCCTGAGCACAATAAGAAACAGTTAAATTTAAAATGGAGTTGAATCAAGCAGAAGACATTTCAAAATGAAATTGCTTTAAAATGCATATCTAGCCATCCAAGAGATAAGCAGCTCAACAGGAAGAAAAGAAACAAGTTCTCTCTTAATGAGGCCAGTAATTCCATTCAATCAATAGATCATTCATTTTTCATCTGGCCCACAGGTCAGCATTATTACTGCAAATATATCTTTTAGTAATATCTGCTATACTTCCTCTAGCAATTTTAGTATTTACTTTCATGCAGAGAAAAAGAAAAATATCAAGTTTCATCCAGTTATCTTTCTGTCGCCACATATTAAAAAATATTCGAAGGTTTTGGGTGAAAGCAGAAATGAGGAAATATAATGAAAACAGAAAACCACTCCCAGAGTGTATCATCTAGTTAATGATGTCCCAGTGCCTGGATAGCTTTCAATAGCATTCAACAGCATCACAGCTGTATACCAACAAATCTGGGTAATTTTTGATTCTTTCAAGTCAGTATCTGACTAATGAAGTTCAAATGAAAAATCTATGGAAAATAAAAGGATGCATTCGTAGCTGATTTGGAAATTTAGTTCAGCTGTGAGTTACAATTTTTGTGCTGAATGCTAAAGTTCCCTAAAGTTCCTCATGTACTCCCAGGAAACAGTAAAGCAGACTTTCACACACAGCATGTGTTATTTTACCTGAGGTTTACTTATTTCATTCAGGAGAGACAAAAGGAAGTCACTTATCAGATAACTATCCTAACAAATGGGAAATACCTGAATTTTCAACAGCTACAGATGATGACTCAGTGAGTAGGCAGTTACAGAAACTCAGAGCTGATGCTGGAAAAAGCTAATGTTTTCATGCAGATCACTGAAAAGCTGTTCTGGAAGGATGGTCTTTTGCATCTTATTTTTAATTCATAAGCATTATGAAGTACTATATACCTATCAGAGGGAAATGATGGGAGTCTCATCATTATAGAAAGCATTGTAATTTGAGGCACTTTCTGATTACCAGGACCACATTTTAGTAAATTGCTATTTTGCCTCCAATTAGTTTGTATTGGCCACTCAAATACTGCCAGTTTTTACACTGATAGACTGGGTATAGTGAAAACAGTCAAGTCTGTCTCCCAATATTAAAAAAAAAAAATTACTATTCTAAAAAGAGGTAAAAATATTTAAGTGTTAAACATTTTTTCAAGTAAGTTAAATATATTTATTTACACACAAGATGTAATGAGTAAAATACTTATGGTAGGCCAGAGATTTAGCTCAGTGGTTCCAGCACCTGCCTACCAAGTGCAAGGTCCCTGGTTCAATCGCCAGTAACCACATACAATACCAAGTATGGTGACTCACACTCACCACCAATCAGTACCACACACCACAATGCAGGGAATGGTGGCTCATGCCTGTAATCCCAGCACTTGGGAGGCAGAGGCAAGAGGATTGCTGAGTTCAAGGATTGCCTGGGCTACATAGTGAGCTGAAGGACAGCCTGAACTACAAATTGAGACTCTGTCTCAAAAAAAAAAATTATGGTAAATAAAAATACAACCATGATAGGCAATCCTATTAATTGATTGTATGGGCAAATAGTTATTAAACAGTTCTTTTATCCCAGGAAAGAATTTTTTTAAATCAAGGTCTTATAGTAGTCCAGCCTGGCCTTGAACTTGCTATGTAGCTTAGGCTGGCCTGCAACTCATAACCCTCCTGCCTCAGCTTTTTTTTTTTTTTTTTTTTTTTTTTTGCGGTACCAGGGATCAAACTTGGGCCCTTCTGCTTCCAAGGTAGGCACGGAACCACTTGAGCTAAATTCCCGGCCTCAGCTTCTTAAATGCTGGGATTATAAGCATATGCCATCACACCTAGCATTTCGTAAGAGATTTAGATAAAAATAGCACAAACTAAGTATACCAAGTGCAATAACAGCTTTCACCAGTAGCACTCTTAGTTAAAAAGTTCTTTTATACATACTCAGCTTTTGAATTCAGTATTTATGTAGTATCAAAATGTCAGTCCTATAGCAGTAATGGTGAACCTTTTAGAGACTGAGTGTCCAAACTGCAACCCAAAACCTACTTACTTATCACAAAGTGCCAACATTGTAATTCAACCTGAATACTGAGGTTTTAGTTTGGAAAAACAACTGCTGCTGGGGTGACTTGGCTTGCACATGGACATAGCGCTCTGCCTACCCACTGTGGCACACATGCCAACACTGCCTCTATTCTAAATCCTAGAGTCATAAAGATGAGTAAGACATATTTCTTTAGTTTTCATTCATGTTATCTGATAATCAAAACCACAGAAAAAAGAGGAGGATTACCTCATTTTGCTTGAGCATTCCTCTCACAGTGTGGCAAGCTTACTACACTAGTTATAACTGGTATATAAATTATACCCCTACTGTATTTAGTATGTTATCAGATAGAGATTTTGAGATGTACATATGCTCACATTCACACACACACACACACACACACACACACACACACCCCTGGGGGGAAAAGGTACCAAATTATTACCATTCATTATCTCTGGGTGGTAGAACAGATTTCCTCCTTTTAACCTATTCTCTATTTCCCCATAATAAAAATTAATTTCTTTCCTATCATAAATGCCATCAATGCTTGAAAGCTATGTTTAGGGCATAGTATGTAATGTCAAACTGTACTCCACATCTTCAGTCAAAAGAGAAAAACAGAATTATAGGGAAGTCATTGTGTACAGCAGGACTCAGTTCCCCTAGTCAGAAACCAAATCATTAAAAACTCACACCATACAGTCTAAGATCAGTGAGGAGTGGATTAGCATTCCCTCATTTCTAAAGCCCTGAACATAGTTGCCTTTTATGAAAGAATACAAAACATATCATTTCCCAGATGACAAAATTTTTTGCTACACATTTGGAATGTAAAACTGACAAGAGAGCTACAAGTTGCATTTATACATAAGTAGATTAAAATTTCATTTGTATATGTTCAATAAAAAACACATGAGAAATAAAAAAATTGAAAAACTCAAAACTCCATCTCCCTCAATTAGAAACTACTGTGTCTCTCGATTAGTTCTATGCCTCTGATGGTGTGATATACATATTCACAGATGCTTTTCTTCCAAAAGCTACTTATAAATGAAAAGGCCCAAATCAGAAACAATTTAAATGTGCCTTTACACTATACAGAAGAAAAAGGTTTATCAAACTCAAACTATGCCTTTCTCTTCTGTCTCTCATCACTTTTAGAGTACACTAATTCCCTCATAGACTCTGGAAACCAATAAGCTCTTACAACTTTAGGACCAGTAGCTGAAAAAATATCTGGCAGTTTACTTGAAATATTAAGTTGAGAGGTGTATTAGCATTGTGGATACAGCCAATCTCCAAAAGGTTGTAAAAATAATGCTGTAAAAAAAATTTTTTCAAGTCCAGGAAAGAAGTGACACTACAAAAATATCTTCTACTGCTTCTCTCAGACCTTAAATCTTCTTTCTTACAAACGCCCACAATTACACCCTCTGCATATCCAAATAAAATCCAAAAATACCACTGCACACCTGTGAAGAAACTGTTTTTCGTGTTCTGAAATATTCCACTCATCATCCCAAATGATCTAAGAATTGTATCATGGCATCTTGCTTTGTAATAAGAAACCAAATCTATTTTGAAAATTAAGAGGGGATCACTAATTTTAAGTAATAGAAAGTATTCCTGGCAATCTAATGTGAAGTACACATACATGAATACTATACTTTCATATTTTTAAGTACAATATTTCTACTATATATTACATGACAAACACATGACTCCAGGCTTTAGGCATCAGTTTAATTACCTGCAAATATTAACTCAATGAAAAACCTCTGGCATAGGTACTATAGTTATCCTTATTAGAGAGGAGAAGACTGAGGCACAAAGCCAGACAGACATTTCCTCATGGTTGCAACAGCTGGTAAACTGTAGACAAGATTCAGTCCCAGGCAGTCTGGATCCAGATTCCAAGCTCTTAACCACAATGGTATACTTACTCTCAGAAAGTGATATGCTTCTTAGAGCCCATAGATAAGCATTTAATAAAAAAAAAATCTGCTACACAAGAAAAAAATGCAGAGAACAAGAAATAGAAACCTCATTATTTACAGTACCAATACATCACTATATATTTCTTTTTTTTTTTTTTTTTTTTGAGACAGGGTCTCGCTTTGTAGTTCAGGCTGGCCCTCAGTTCACTGTGGAGCCTAGGCAAGCCTGGAACTCAGCAATCCTCCTGCCTCTGCCTCCTGAGTGCTAGGATTACAGGAGTGAGCCACCACGCCTGGCACTGTGGTGTGTGGTATTGATGGCTGGTGGGCGTGAGTCGCCACGCCCAGCATTGTATGTGGTTACCGGGATCAAACTCAGGGCCTTGCGCTTGCAAGGCAGGCGCTGGAACCACTGAGCTAAATCTCCAGCCCCCATCACTATATATTTCTAATATGTCAGTATATATTTCCAATGCATCACTGTATATTTCCTAGCAGTGTTTATTCCCCTTGTTCACCAAGGGGTTTCTTTTCCTTTAATCAACTCAGTGTATATGCTTTTCCAGAAAATGAAATGGTTTAATTTAAAAATAACTAGACTCTCAACATTTTTAGAATAACATTTTAATTAAAAACTTGTATGTCAAAATTTTACATATATTTATGTGTATGATATATATTCTGATTTTACCTCAGAATCTCATAAAGTAGGTATGAATATTATTCTCATAGTACAAATGAGGACACTGAAGCATAATTAAGAAACCAACTTAAGACCACATAGCTAGTAAATAGCTAAGCCAGGATGCGAATCCAGGCAGTATGACTCCTGAAATTATAATTCTTGACTGCTCCTGAAGGGCAGGTTTATGAGCCACTGGAAAGACAGTAATCATGCTTTCAGAGTAGTATTGTTTGTTTTTAGCTATAGATGATATCATACATATTTATTTTATTTTGCCTTCACTCTGACTTAGACAACTAAATGTTTTAGAATCTTGAGTTCGGTTTATTTGTTGTTTTTGTTTTTGTTTTTGAATGAGCTAAATCAATCATCTTGCCTTATTTTATAAGTGCCAAGTTATATGTGATTCCTTCACTCACCAAACATTTCGGTTATCTACTATATGCTGGGAAACATGCAAATCAGACATACTCTTTGCACTCAACACAAAAGCTCACTCCCTTCAGCATATAAATATGCTCAGTTTTTGCACAACTAATAAATTCAATACTCTGAAACATAAAAATGGACAACAGCTTTGCCAACTATTCCGTGCCAGAGCTGAGAATAGAACTGTGTGATTTTCCACCCCCATCCTACAAAGTAAATTAACCATTTCTTTTTCTTATGGTTTCAAAACACTGACTGAAACAAGTCATTAATAAACAGTTGTCATTAGCCTGCCTCATGCTATACCACCTTAGTTTATTAGGTTACATGTTTAAATTACTTCTAAAATTCTAAAATAATATTTTGGATTTAACTTTAATAACCAGATCATAGTATGAATGTCTATGATCATCCCTAAAAGAAGCAAGGGGGAAGAAAGCACTTTCACACAAGTTGGTAATGCTATTTCTGCTTGCTTTTATGTGGAAACATCTAATTGCATTCTGTCTTTAGTTGAATACTATTGACTTTGAAAAGGTAGCAGAGAGCCAATAGTTAAAAAGTCAAGTGCAGCAGAAATACTCTTGACCAGGTGAGTGGCTTCACTGATAGCCATTAACTATAGGCACAATTATCAACCCAACACTTTATAATGAAAGAGGAGCAGGAGGAGAAGAAACCTAAGAAACCAAGGTCAATATATGGCGGAACTTCTGCTGGTTGATAATTACTACTTGTGTTAGTTACTCTTTTATTATTCCTGAGACAAAATACCCAACGCCCAAGTTAAAGAGGAAAATATTTATTTAGCTTACAGTTCAGAGAAGTTTCAATTTATCATATGATGGCTTCAAGGAAGAGCAGCAGAGCAACAACAGTTCATGGTAGAAAGATAGTAGGCAAAGCAACAAGAGACCTTAACAGCATCTTTCTGCAACTTTTATCTTATTCAGACTATTTAGGAACAATAGCACTTACACCTTTAATCTTAGTGCCCTTGAGCCTAGCCCTACTGTGAATCAATCACACATTCTAGATTCAGCCACCTCCAAGATAGTGTACAACCAAATGAGGGTTTGGTGGAACGTCTAGACATAAACCACAAAACTAGAATGTGTGTGTGTGTGTGTGTATGTGTGTGAAACCTTGACACATTTCTTGGCTCACACAGGCTTATACCACTGTTTAAACATACGTGTTGGAGCGCATCATTTTGTTTGTTTATTTGGGTCTATGTTTTCACCCTTATCTTGTGTTACATGGTATTTTCCTTTTATTATTACCATCTTCTTTTCAAGTCTATGATTTGTCTCATCTTAGAATGCAAATTTATGAGCAAAGAGAGCAATGTTAACCTCACAGGTTGCTATCTTGCATATAATAAGTACTGAGTTAAATATTTATTAATGACGGCTATGAAATCTACCCTGTAACTGCACAGAGCCCTTATCACTCATCATGTCATCTCTGACTAGAATGACCCACGATCAATCTTTGAACCTCTTCTCTTTCCTAGGTATGTTCATTCTTGAGGCAATTTTTTCTGTACTGACAATTCCCAACTATAAACAACCTGGACCATTTTCCTCTGACCTCCAGATTCTGGTATTTAACTGTTGACAAGATATTCCTATTAACATATCTCTTAGCTATATCAAAAACACAATCAGACTAGAATAGAACTCCTGAACTCTTTCCAGAAACCTGTTCTGCTCTTTCTCTAAACATACTCAATTCCATTCTTACAGATGCTCAAGCCAAAAACCTCAGTCACTCTTGATTCCTAAGATTCCACATTGAATCCATCAGTAAATCTATTTGGATCAAAATATACCTAATTATAGTCAGAGATATCAGTATGAACACCTGTCTATTTTTACACACAAAAATAAATGTGCAGTGAACAGGGGTGTATGTGTACATTTATTAATTCCTTTTCCCCTGTCCCCTGGAAAAGGCTATGCGTCTTCAGATCTTGGCTTCAAAATACCATTGTCCAACCACAAGAACAAGAACCTTGATGAAGTGATTGTTTCTAGAGCTGGGGCAGGAAAAACAAGCCCAAAGCATCCAGTAGTCCCAGAGAGTAAAGAAGTGTGAATGTACACACACAAAGGATAGGAATATATAAAGAGGACAAAGAATCCAACCCAAAAAAGCTCCCAATGGCCAAAGCCAGCATAATTTGAACAACAAAATTAACAAATAGTGTTAAATAATAATCCTAATAATACAATGCACTCATGAGTTTGGACTCATAAATGTTTAAAGAACAAACCTTCCTCAAGAAGAATCCCAACTAACAAATGTTTAGAACAATGAGAATAATTAAAAATTACCTTTTAAACATCATAACAACAATTACTGCAAATAAAACTTACTGATGAATGCTAAAATTACCAGGCAGAAACAGGATGCTGGCAAAGTCTCAAAATTTCTCTCCCAAAATATTTACCAACTACTGTGGTAGTTTTAATATACTATGTCCATGAATTCTTTAGTACTCCTCCCTCCAGGAAGTGAAATTTAATTACCTTCCCCTTGAGTGTAGGATGGACTTAGTAACTTAACTTCTCACAACCAGAGTAGTGACTTTACAATGGAGAAACCTAGCAGAAACCACTTTGAGCCAAATGATCACTAGTTATTTGCTATCATGTGCCTCCTGTATGATGTTAGAAGGTTATGTCACCTCTGCGGCACTCTTTAAAATCACACAACTCCAGTCTTCTCATGAAAAAACACCAAATAAACCTAAACTGAAGAGCAACTACAAAATACCTGACCGAAATGTAAGAGAAGATGAAGAAACTCACATATTAGAAGGGTCAAAGGAGGGGCTGTCTATAAAGCTCAGTGGCAGGGCTGGGGGTTTAGCTCAAGTGGTACTGCACCTACCTTGAAAGCACAAGGGCCTAAGTTCAATCCCCAGTACCACCAAAAAAAAAAATTAAACCTCAGTGACATAGTACCTGCCTGGCAAGCACAAGGCCCTGAGTTTGATCCCAGGTTCCAAAAGAAAAAAGAAGAAAGAAAGAAAAAGAAATGAAGGAGACCTGACAACCCACACAAGGAAGTATCCTGGCTGGAATAATGGAATGGAGAAAGGATATTAGTGCAAAAAATAGTAAAATACAACTAAGATCTAAATCCTGCTTGAAGCTCATACTGATGTTAACTTCTTAGCTTGATAAAAGCATTGTAGTTGCAAGATGGTAACAACAGAAGAAGCTGGGTGAAAAGTACATGGCAGTAGTATGTATCAGACACAATTCCATTCCAACAATCTGGAGATATTTCTCATTGTTGCAGCTGGAGACATGGCACTGGCATCTAGTTGACAGAAGCCAAGAATGGTGCTTAGTTCTTATAATACATAGTACAACCCTCACAACAAAGGATTAGCCGGTCCAAAATATCAATAGTGCTGAGGGTAAGAAACACTAATATAAAAGAACTCTATGTAAGATTTATCCAACTCTGCTGTCAATCTAAAATAACTTCAAAATAAAAATTTAAAATATATCCAGAAATCACCTCTCACCAATTCATTAATCCAAAACATAACCTCTCAACCATGTTTTTTTAGGGGGTTTTGTTTTGGTTTTTTGGGTTTTTTTTTTGAGACAGGGTGTCACTTTGTAGTTCAGGCTGGCCCTGAGCTCACTATGTAGCCCAGGTAAGCCTCTAACTCAGCAATCCTCCTGTCTCTGCCTCCCAAATGCTGGGATGACAGGCGTGAGCCACCACGCCCAGCATCAACCATGTTTTTAAAGAGAGCCTCCTACTTCGCCTTCTTGCTTCTATTCTTTACCTTACACTGTTTTCAGTACTGTAGCAAAAAGCACAGATCTATTTATGTCACTCTTTGCCCAAAACTCTGTCAGTTATCTTCTCACAGTGGCCTACTGGCTCTGTGATCTGCATCCATTATCTCCCTGCCTTTACCTTGTTCTACTCTTCAGTTCACGTCAGTGTGAGCATCCTGGGCTGCAGCATGTACCCTTCTGCTTCAGTACCTATGTGAAATGTGTCTTCTATTTGGAGTGTCCCTTCCTCCCCTTCAAATATTTGCTCTCAAATCCTAAATTAAATATCTGGATGTCTTTCTGCTTTACACGGACCTATCACACCTCCACTTTCTCCCAACCAGATCACCTCTTCCAGGTTTTCTGTTTCTAATCCAGCCTAAAATCCACAGTTCATTATAGTCTCAACGTTCAGAGCCATTAATTTTTGTAACCATCTGTTGAGTATCTACCAAACAGAATCAGCAAACCAGTGGATAACAACCAGGGCTCCAAAACTGAACCATGGCTTGAACATCACCTGTTGATTTTTAAAACCAGGAGGGTAACAGTAATACGGTCATACTTACAAATATTAAATAGCTTCTTCACGTATGCAGACTAATCACTATCAGAAAAAAAACAACTATGCAAATTGGTAACCATTACAAATTCAAAGTCTACATCCTCAAGCAATTCCTCAATACTCTGTCAGTTTCCTACTCATGTATCTGCCTGCCTCTCCTGCCAACACCCTTGTAAACTACTGCATTATAAAGCCACACACTCTTTTTAGAAACCTCCATTCTGCCACCTTATCTTCATTGTTCAGTGATCAAAAATGAAGAACACATGTTAACTTTTCTTTCTTGCCCCTTCCTTGTCAGTTTAAAACTTATTGACACTGTCATCCATCTTTACTTCTCTCTTTTCCAGTAACTACTGACACTATGTCCTGCTCAAGGCCAATTTCTTTTTTTTTTTTTTTTAAGGCCAATTTCTTTATCTAAACCATTCCACTCATCCCCTCCTCCTGCCTCCAAATCACTGCTTCCACCAATCTCATTCTCTCTTCTCTCCTTTAATTTTCCCTCTCTTTTGGTTATTTCTAGTCCCATAAGCAGACCCAACACCCTTTTAATTTAAAAAAAAAAGGCCAATTTCTCTAAATGTCTAGTATCTCTCCCTTTCTATGTACTCTCCTAGAGTCCTTTGTTGAAATACTATATTCCTCTCAATCAGCTACCCTTCTAGTTACAATTTAGCTACAGTTCACTTTTCAACCCCCCTCACTATATTACAATGTAGCTAAATTCTCTAGCTGAAATTACACTAAGACATCCCCACTAAGATATCCCAGAGGTATTTTCAGTCCTTATCTTACTTGTCCTTTTCAAGGCAGGAAACAGTTGACCACTCCTAGTCCTTGAAATATTCCCCTTCCTTAGCTGCCCTAACAAATCTCTATAAGTTTCCTTTTTTCATTTTGGGTCTGTCTCCCACAGATGGCTAGCTTCTCTTCAGCTGCTGGTTTCATTTCCCTAGTATCTCACAATACAAATACAGGAATCAGCTGGGAATGGTGCTGCACATAGGTAATCCCAGCATTCGGGAGGCTGAGGAAGGAGCTTCGCTGTGAGTTTGAGGCTAGCCTGGACTATATAGTGAGTTTAAGGACAGCCTAGACTACATAGCAAGAACCTGTCCCAAAAAAGTAAAACAAAAATCATTCTAAATCTTCAATTCTCTTCAATTCTATCCTCTGGTTATTCTATCTTATTAATACTTCCTAAATCTTCCATACATCCACATCCCTCCTCAATATCCCTCATCATTTTTCACCAATAGTTCTCTAAGTGGTCTTGTTTCTGCTTGTGCTCCTAATTTAGCTCTCACTTATCTGTAAATAAGTCTGAAATCACAGCATGACCTTCTTGTCCACTAAAGTATTCAGAATAAACCTAAAATTCCTAAACTTGGTTCTCAATCTGCAATTTGATTATTGCTTCATTTGTCTTTATTCTAAAGCTGTGTGTCCACATGTGGCTATGGAATATGTGAATGCAGCTACTCCACACTGAAATGTGCTATAATTCTGAACATGTAGTATGAAGAAAGGAAATCAAGCATCTCAGTACTGCAGTGTCATATTGATTGCACGAAGAAATTATATGTTACATATACTGGGTAAAACTATATTATAAAAATTTATTCATTACTTTTTAAAATACAGTTTACTAAAATTTAAATTACATAAAAGAATAATATCTGTGGCCTGTATTTCAATATGACAGCACTGGGGTAAAATGTCCTTTCTCTCTGTCTGAACCTAATTAACTCATGTATTATTCAAGAGTGGCTCAAGTAACCCTATAAGATTCTAGAACAGCCCCAGTACCAAAAACCCCTCCTCTGTGCTTCCATTCCTAGGCACCTGTGCACACACCTGTCACACATCACACCATATTGTAATTGCTCATAATGAGCTATCTTCTCAAGTTGTAGCTCCTTGAAAAAAAAGAAAAGAAAAGCTATCATTTTGCATATCCTTGGTCATATCACCATGCCTAGCATTTTAAAAGGCATGCAAACATTCATAGAACAAATATAAACTACCTAGTTCTAGCCTAAAAGTTAGAAGGAGAGCCTGAACTTTACCAAGAGCTCTAGTAATAAGGACTAAGAATAGGGAATAGGAATCTCAATAAAGAGATCAACAAATGAGAAAACAAAGCTCATGACACACATACAGTGAAAACAGGGATTTGCACAGTGATCTGAATACTTGAACTCATGGCTGGCATGCCAGAGGCCACAGTTTGGTTCCTAAACTGTTTAAACAATACATCCAGCAACAGAAAAAATATGATAGAGAATGATTTGGCAGGTTTTAACACAAGCAGCTAGAGCCCAGCACCTGTTCCACTTAAAAGAGCACATCATTGCTGTTAAAAACAACAAATCTTTCTCATGAAGCCAATGTTAATCTCATGATGCTTCACCATACAGCAATTTAGAAGAGTTATTGTATGAAATGTGCCAAAATATGAATTTATGGCGGATGCTTATTTGGCAAATATGGCTGGCACTGCTAGATGTCAAAAAGCATGTATGCAAATAAGCAAATAATAGTTTTTAAGCTCTCAGCCTTAAATATTTACATTACTGTAAATGTACAAAGATAAATGTTTATATGAGTACACATATTATGCATTTCAGGAGCACACTTTTAAATGTGATTGTTAGGAAACAGTTATGAAGTGGCATTATTTCTTTATGGGTCTCAGGATAGACTCTTAAAAACAAATTCTGACAGCATGTTAATGGGGTAAGAACATTACTGTGGAAGCTTCTCTGCACTATCACTGAGCAAAATGAATTGTCGTAGTATCTGAACAGTTCAAAGCAATCTTATCATTTCCTTTCACCAAGACACTTTTCTTCCAACTCTGGAATCCACCCAGACATATCAGCCCCAAAAGATGGGGGGGGGGAGCCACACATCAAAAAAGCTTTCAATAAGATTCTGACATTTCCCCCCCATATAATATAGTCCTACTAGTTCCTAAAGACATGATAAAAATATTTCCCTCTTCCCCCGTGAAGGGGATGTTTGTTTTTTTACATAGTTTGTGAGTTGGTCATTAGCCATAACTCAGTAGCAGTGGTACGAACTCCGCTTCCTCATGTTAATCTAATCTCTACGCTGAAACTATGAGCTCCCATCTTCAAGGCTAAGAAACTGTACCGCACCTACCTTTCTAGTCTACTAAATGAGCCACCAAAGAGAAGGGCCCAGCGTTTCGGGAAGTAATTAGAGTAGTCAGTGAATTGAGCCATCCAAAAATGCTCTGAGATTACAGAAGGAGCCATCATGAAGTGAGAATTCAAGATTGCTCACGGAAAGTTTTACCCCTGTGGGTAATTCACTTTTTTTTTTTTCACTTTCACACTGCAGGGAGCAATATGGGCCTTCAGACGACACACATTACTACATCACTTCATTTATTAGAGGAAAAAAGATGCCGTGGCTGGGATTTAAAAAAAAAAAAAATCAGGTAGGCCCCAAAACAAGATTCTTCAAAGAAATTTCAATTCAGGTGAAAAGCTCATCACGTACAAAATCCAATCTTATGTGTAAGTCTGTAAGTATTTAATTCAATGTATAATCTCGCCACATTCAGCAGAGGCACAAGAAAAACGTATTAGGTATTCTATAGTAAGGCCAATAAGGATGAAATCATAGTTTTCCTCTAACTCATCACCATTAACGCCAGCCTTCCAATAACTCTATTCCACAGCTCCGATTCCTAAACTTGGATCTTAGAAAAACAACGGATTACAGGAGTAGCATGGGATGGGGGAGCTCGTCTTTCCGGTCGCTGTCAGCAGTCTTTAGCGGAGCCAGAAGAGGATAAGAAATTAGGCTTCCCGACGAAGGACGCTGGCTATGGAGAAGACGGGTGGATGCTGTCCTCTTCCAGGGAGGAGAGAAAAGTTGCAAGGACGGATGCGTGGACGGGCAAAGGGAGGAAACCGAGCTGCACCACTTAACCCCAAGCACCCAGCCAGCACCGAGCCAGCACGAGCCAGCACCAGGCAGTCTGAACGGTGGGGGCTGCGTCCCGACGCCGCCAGCGGGCTGCGAGGATCCCCCAAGCTCAAAAACCTACCTAGAGAACCCCTAACCCCGGCAGCAGCAAGAAGCCCTCCTGCCCCAGTCTCCGGTGCTCGCGCCAGGACTCACTCTCCCCGCGCCGCCCGGTCGCGCCTGGGCGTCCCCACCGCGGGTCCCAACTTTGCCTCCTGTGGGGGCGCCGCGCGCCGGGGCCGGGCGGGAGGAACCGGGGGATCGCGAAGAGGCAGGCAAAGGCACGCGACAGGCGGCCTCCGTTACCTGAGGGGCGCGCTCGCCACCGCGGGGACCACCATTGCCGCGCGTCCGCGTCCTTCCTGCTGGCCGCGGCCGCGCCGCCGAGCGACTGACACTGACTAACAACAAGTAACTACTGTAACTCTCGCCTCCGCCGCGTCCGCTGCGCGCTCCCGCCCGCCGCCTGTCCGTCGCCCGCCCAGCCCACCAGCCTGCGCGCTCTCCCCGCCCCGCGCACCGCCCCTCCGCGAACCCTTGCCCGCCTCCTGAGGGACGAGTACGCGCGCGCGCACCTCTCTCCCAGCGCTCCTCAGCGCTTCAGGGGCGGAGTCGTTCTGGGGCCCCGCCTTTCCGCGTTCCAACAGGCGGAAAAAGAGACCTAGAGGCCATCTGATTGGGTGGGAGGCGGACCCAAAACTAGAGGGCCGGGCGATCAAGACCTTGGGCCCACGTGAGAGAAAAATTTGATTCCCCTTAACATCAGAAGAAAGAACCATTTGAATATCGGGTCTCTTTTTTGCAGCCAATCGCCGAGTACAGAACAGGTGCTTTCAAAGACTGCAGTGCAATACTTAGTAATTATCAAGTTGAATACTACGCTCTGCAGGCCTAAGCCATAAAAGAGAAAACTACATCTCCTAGGAGGCTTTGCGAATTACGTCATCACGTAGTCCTCCGCCGCACCGGAACAAAATAATCCCTTCATTTTTCTGAAGGTACTGAGAATATTATTTCACTTTTGTCCTC
This sequence comes from Thryonomys swinderianus, assembly GCA_004025085.1. Classification (NCBI taxonomy): domain Eukaryota; kingdom Metazoa; phylum Chordata; class Mammalia; order Rodentia; family Thryonomyidae; genus Thryonomys; species Thryonomys swinderianus. Next base: position 16,280 of record PVIC010007608.1, on the reverse strand, counting down.
ACTGGCACCACTTTAAGGGTTACGGAGGTAAGAGAAGTTACCTTTCTGGAGGTGCTAAGCTATTTTGGTAAGGAAAAAAGAAAAGATATCAAAATAAAGTGCTGCGGAGCGATTCCTCTGACGGTGTGAGACGTGCAGTGAGAGGACCCGCGGCGACTGAGAGGGGCTGAGGGGACTGTGCTGTGCCCAGGGCCTTGCGTTAGGCCCCGGCCTCGGGTACCCCTGTTGTCTGAAGGTCAGTAGGTTATGCGACCTTGGGGGTGGCCACCATCGAGGTGTTCTTTGCCCTCTAACTGAAGACCACCCCCCTTTTACTGTTGTTACTGGTTTGTCTCCTATAGAGTCAGACTGAATGGGGGCTCCTCACTTCCGGTTGGGGGAGGGGAAGGATAGGTTCTGGGGGAAAAAACAACTCACTTCCTGTGGGGCAGGATAGTGTTTTGGGGGTGTCTAGCCCACTTCCCGTGCTGGAGAGGGCCTGAAAAGGTGGTGCTGGGGTCCCTCGCCAAAGAAGGCATCGCATAGCTTGGGATTGGCTTCATGTCACAAGTAAGGTTATTCCACCAAGCTGTGGTAATCAACCTGCAGACTGAGTTATGTGTTTGGTTTCCACTTGTGAGACGAAAAATTTCTTCCCCAAGAGAATTTTCCTAATGTTTTCATCAAAGAATGCAATATCTCTTGTTAAGATTCACTACAAAAGGTGAATTCACTACAAAAGGTGCTTTTTTGTATGATTCACGAATTGCCTACTCTTGCTCTTTTATCCAAGTCGACCTTGATGGAAAGGGTAATATTCTCTGCCTTAAAATGCAGCAAAACCAGTAGCTGCTCTCTTAAAGGACGTGGGCTTTTATAGTTCACATAAATTACGGTCCATTTTAATCTCAGCAGAGAGCAAGTGTACGAAGTATTCAGCGTTAGTGTTGACTTAACTGATGTAACTGGTATCCTACATTCTTAGGCCTTTAGATTAGAGGCTACAGGTTTGCCCTGAGAACAGCTTCTTCAGCCTTAAAATTTCTTTTTTGGGCCTGACATGTAGAGTTTATGAAAGTTGTATTTTAGTGCATCTCTTTGTAATTGAATTTTCACAATGATTTTTTAAAATGCTATTTACTAGCTGTGGTTCTAAAGCATGGCACAAACATCATTAACCCAGTTGACATTTTAAGTAAGGGAAAATGCCTCACAAAGGACAAAAGAGAATTACAGTATTTTATAAGAAACTATGTCAGTTGGTAATAAACACTCAATTTTGATTCCTTGTCATTTGTCAAGTAACATGATAACTATGTGTATATGTATTAAAGAATTAGTCTTTTTGAAGCTTTGTGAAATTCAGTTTCAGGATATCTGTCATATGAACCTAGAACTACAGTGTTTTTCAAAAATTCTTAAAGTAATAAGACCTCTGTATTTTTTCCTTGCAGTTCTTAATTCTCCCTCAGAATTTCTTAGTTCGTTATTTTTAAATAGCCATTTGATTTAGTGCTTATTAGAAAATGTTTCAAACCATGAAAATAAAAATATTTTATACTTTTATAGGCTTATTTTTAGAAATCATTCTGATGGGCTGAGGATGTAGCTCAGTTATGGAGCACTTGGGTAGTATGTGAGGCCCTGGGTTCCATCCCCAGTTCAACAGGAGAAAAAAATCAGTCTGAGACTCTAAGCAGTTATGTTTTCAAACACCACAAAGTTGCAGCAGCAACTGACTGAAAAGAAGAGATAAAATAATGTCTGTGTTGTCTCCAGCAGTGAGTTAGGGGCATGTGGACTGCCTCGTGTATGTATTAATTGGCTAGAAAATATTTACTGTCTTTTATATTAACATAATATGGAAAAAAATGTGGTGTTGATACTCTGACAGACTAGGAATTGTTGAAATATGGAATAATTGTAGAATTAAAAGAAAAAATGATTAAAATATTGATTGAGCTGCAGTATTATTGCCTATTGGAAAGCAAGGAAATTAATGATCCTTGTGATAGTCTAAGAAGATATGCAGTATAGAAATAAGAAAAATTACTACAGCTGAAAGGCTTGAGCAGCTTGAAGAACTGTGTTGAGAAGAAAGCAATATAAACTGTATATCTGAAAGAAGACATTGTGTGATATGTAACAGTTAATGCATTAGCTCTCAAGAAATATTGTGGAAGCTTATGAAAAGTAAGTCTGTGGATATTGTTTTTATTCTAGAGCATTTTGTGAGGAGGCTCACTGTCTTTTAGAGGATTTTTGAAGGGGTTTTTTCCTCCCTTTATGCCCTTTGGTTGCATTTTTCCTTCCATGTCAAACAGTAACATAATGTCACAATTAGAAAAATAAAACTTCTGCCATTATATTGTTACTTCTTTGAGTTAATGATTTGAGACTTTCATTCCATTATTTCCATCTGTAATAAATTACCTGTTTTTAGAGTAATTGGTTAAATGGCCATTTTCTTTTCCAAAAGCATTCATTGAATGCTCTGCTCATAGTTTGAATTATTAAAACAAAAGGTCAAACTTGTGGATTCTGTCTCATAGAAATTTGATAGATTATCCACAGAGGTGCTATGCATTATGCCCTTTCATTCTTTGTCTACCTTACTTTGTAAAATCATGCTTATATTTTACAACTTAGGCTTTTTTATCCTTCTTGTTTTGGTAGTTTATTTTTGCCATGTAGTTGAGTGCTAAAAGAGTGTATCCTACCAGTTTAAATGTTTTTCAAACTTAGCACTCTACTATTTTGATTTGACTACTTTGAAGACCATTCAATAGCTGGGCATGGTGATGCATACCTGTAATCTCAGCACTCTGGTGGCTAACACAAGAGGATCAGCAAGAATTCTAGGCCCACTTGGACTATGTAGTGAGTTAAAGTCCAGCCTAAGTTACATAGTGAGACCCTGTCTCTCAAAAAGTTATTCCAGTAAGAATTCCCCTTACATCTTTTCATAATTTCCACAAAAATTGAGTTCCTATTATGTGACAGTCACTTACCAGGGACTTCAAATATATAAATACATTCAAATATCTCTATTCTCTTGGCATTTACTTCCCAGTTTACAAGTCAAAACTAGAATTTTGTACCCCTGGTATTCCTAAATGTGATCTATGTTATGGTCATTGTTCAGACCAGCTCAGCACTCAGCCCTGATTTTATCTTTTGGTTTTGATCTCTGATTCTAAACACATGAAAGTCTTAGTCTAATTTTCTTTCAGACCATATAAGCCCCTGTTTAAGGATTTGGCTCCTTTCATTGACAAAAGCATCATCATACTATCATCCTAGCTTCCTTTACACTGCATAAACAAGTAAGAGTGAAGAATAATGGACTAAACAGGTGACCAGACAGGTCTATATTCAAAACTACTCTTTACATTTTACTAGGTTGGTAATTCTGAGTCTCAGTTATCCTAAATCTTAATGGGATGGTTTGGCGGAACAAGGATATTAGGTGTAAATCACTAGCACAGTCCTGGTGCTAGAGGCCTAATTAATGCTCTCATTTTATCCCTTGTCTTTCATTGGTTATTCTGGTTATTGGAATTTGCCCACTTGTCTATTTTAAGTCTTACATATTCCCCAAGCATGATATGTTGTGATTGACTATTGAAATTCTGCCTTGTCCCACATTAACGTGCTTATGTAGGGTTTATGTTGTACCACAGAAGGCTACCGACTATTCTTCTTTGGGTCTGCTGTTGTACCTGAAACAACTCAGTAAATATGTGTGGAGTTGAACTGGTACCTGGGCCATGATGAATCTAGTAAGTAACTTTTATGTGCTGTTTTACTCAGCCTGAAGCACAGTGACCAGCATTTAATGGACACTCAAATGCCTAAAGAATGAAAAAGTACATCAGTTGTCATATTCTCATTTTTGAGGATTCCTAGATGTTAGTATGTTGATACACCTGTATTAAGCACCTATTATGTGATAATACTATGAAAACTGATCCCTTCCCTCAATTTAATTAGAAAGAAATAAATTATAACTAATGTGTGTAAACTCAGGACTACAGATGTTTCAGTAGGGGTGGGATGAGGAGTTCAGTACAGAGTTTTTGCATGTGAGAAATAATCCCCTGTTAGTCTGGAGTCATAAATCAAATAGATTTTGATATGAAGTATTTGAATACTTGTACAAGTATATTTGCACTCCTACATATACATCCAAGGGAATTGAATATGTTTACAGTATAAACTTGTATACAAATTTTTGTGACAGCATTGTTTGTAATGGCCAAATAATAGAACTCAGCCATCAACTCATCAAGTGATGAATGAATAAGCAAAATGTAATATAGTTATACAATAGAACATTATTCAGCAATCTAAGAAGAATAAAGTAGTAATCCGTGCGGTAACACACATGAACATTAAAACAGTTACACTAAAGTCAAAGAAACCAGAAACCATATGAGTTATGATCAAAATACACAGTGAATGTTTAAATTTAAAAATTACAAAGATACTTCGCCATTAATCCCTCCTCAGGATACTTCTCATTTCAAACATTTATCCCATAATGCTTGCCACTTTCTAAAGTAGTTATTGAAGTCCTCTTTTGTAAGTATGTTTTACAAGGTATAGTCAAAAATACAGTGAATGGTGCTTTCCAAAAAAAGGCAAGCAGAACATTATGATATGCCCTTCTCACCTAATTCACTTGCTCTGGTGCCTTGTGACTTCTTACTCTTCCGCAGAGTCAAAATGACCATGAAAGGTAAATGTTTTGGATCATTTCAGGACCACTGAGCTAAATCCCTGGCCCTGCAATTGCTATTTAATTAACATGTATTTAGTATTATATTACATACTTTCACACTTATTTTAATTATAACTGCTTCAGAACGTGGCCAGAACTATAGAATAAAGGGTGGGTAGGGTTTTGAGGGGAATTAATGTGTCTTACTGAAATTTTTCTTTAAACTATTGTTTTCAATTATATATGATTCCATTTTTCTGAGATGCCTAGAACAAATCTAAAAATGGAAAGTATATAAGTGGATGGGTATGAAAAGTGTCTACTTGTAGATAGGAAATTTCTTTGGATATGATAAAAGTGTTCTAGGATCACATAATGGTAGTAGTTGCACAACTTTACATATTAAAGTGCTAAAAACCACTGAACTATATACTAGCATTTTCTAAACTGAGAGACTTAGTTTTGAAAAATGAAGAATAATACTCGATTGTATTCTGTTCAGTACTTGCCTGTCCAAGTTCTATTCCTTTTCTAGTTCCTACTCTCCCAGTAATTTTTTTTTTTCCTTCCTTCGGGCTGTACCAATCTGCCCTGAATAAATTTTAGTAATAACAAGTAATACTGAAGGATCAAAACTATGAGAATAATCAACTACTTTGACAAGATTTGTATTGAAATCCTTTCTCTACCACTTGCTGGCTAAGTAATTTTAAATGTGACCTAACTTTTCTAAGCCTCAATTTTTGCATATGCAAAATGTCACATTATTATAATAAACACAAAAGTATCTAGTATAATACTAAATACATGTTAATCAAATAGGAATTGGAATTATGAGCCATTGAAATTACAGGATAGTTTGATTGTTTTTAGGGTCCTTGGAAACTCATATCCTTTAAGAAGTAATTTCAGATGGGAAAAACAATACAAAGGCTCAAAATCTTTCATATTCCAAGAGATGCCAGTTTCATAGTGTGGAAACATACTAAAAGCTGGGACTATGGTGACATACACTTACAATTCTTTTTTTTTTTTTTTGCTTTTTGAGACAGGGTCTCACTTTGTAGTTCAGGCTGGCCCTGAGCTCACTATGGTGCCCAGGCAAGCCGCCGCGAACTCAGCTATCCTCCTGTCTCTGCCTCCCAAGTGCTGGGATTACAGGCGTGAGCCACCACATCCGAAGTGCTGGGATTACAGGCGTGAGCCACCACGTCTGGCATTGTGGTATGCGGCGTTGATTGTTGGTGGGCGTGTCTCCACACCCAGCATTATATGTGGTTACCGGGGATCGAACTCAGGACCTTGCGCTCGCGAGGCAGGCGCCGGCACCACTGAGCTAACCCTCCGGCCCTACACTTACAATTCTAACATTCTGGAAGGCTGAGTTATAAGGACCCCAAATCTAAGCCTTGTCTGGGCAATTTAGTGACTAACAAGATCCCATTTAAAAAAAAAAAATCTTGTTAAAACATATAAATATTGCTGGTGGCATAAGAATTATTAGAAGATATTAGAAAAATACTGCTATTGTATCGAGCTGTCACGTGACCATACTCTTAAAATAATCCTATTCAAAATGAATAATGGGGCCAGAGATTTAGCTCAGCAGTTCCAGCACCTGCCCACCAAGTGCAAGGTCCTAGTTCAATCCCCAGTAACCACAAACAACAATGCTGGGTTTGGTGGCTCAAGACTATAATCCTAGCACTCAAGAGGCAGAGGCAGGAGGATTGCTGAGTTCAAGGCTTGCCTGAGCTACATAGTGAGCTCAGGGCCAACCTGAACTACAAAGCGAGACCCTGTCTCAAAAAAAAAAAAAAAAAGAATAGGGCCGGAGGGTTAGCTCAGTGGTTCCAGCGCCTGCCTTGCAAGCGCAAGGTCCTGAGTTTGATCCCCGGTAACCACATACAATGCTGGGCATGGAGACTCACGCCCACCAACAATCAATACCACATAGCACAGTGCCGGGCATGGTGGCTCACGCCTGTAATCCCAGCACTCGGGAGGCAGAGACCAGAGGATTGCTGAGTTCGACTCTTGGCTGCTTACTTCCCTAAGACAAAGGATAGCCACACTCTATCCTCACATCCATCTCCATCTGCTCCTTAGTATACAACTTGGACAGGCAAGTACTGACCAACTATGCACATTGTGAAGCAGTTAACTGAGATACTTTGGGAGTTTTGTCCCTACATGCTCTTATTGCCTTCCCCCACACACTGGGCAAACTGCACTAAATAGAGAAGAGGATCTTGGTAGCTTCCTTCAAGGCTTTCTCTGTTTCTCCCAGGTAATCAGGTATATACTGCCCTCAAATCTATGGTAGGAGCAACAGGGACAGAGGAAGGAAGGCAGTCATAGAAAAACAACTGCCTTTGGTTGTACACAGCAAGGTTTTTCTGACTGTAGAAAGAATAAATAGCTTGGACCAAAGAGAGTACAAAAAATAACCTTTTAAACTGTTAGCTTCAAACAATCTGGTAACAAGATATTCATAATAGGAAATTTGTAAATATATTCATGCACCGCATGACAGTCCAGTTGAGTAAAGACTGCATGTACAATAATACATACCACATGTCCTAGGAGTATAGTAGCTATACCATCTAGTTTGTGTAAACATGATTTTCATATAGCACCAAAATCACCTAAAAACATATTTCTCAGGACCTATCCTATCATTAAGCAGCATAGGACAACAGCAAGCTAGGTATTCAAAAGAGATTTCATTTTTATCTAAACAGCATAAACCTACAAAACATTTAATATCAAGAATGTAAAGCAAAAGGTGTCATGTTCCAGTTTTAGTTTTAATCAGTAAAATATAGTCCCAATTTATACATAAGGCAATTATTGCCCAAAATCATGTACCAAATAAGTGACAGAATGGGCAGTTAAACTCAAGCCTACTGCTTCCTGGTCCATTTTACTCAATTGAATTAAAAAAAAAACTGATTATATCTGTGTGTGTGTGTGTGTATTTTTTTTTTTTTTGAGACAGGGTCTCGCTTTGTAGTTCAGGCTGGCCCTCAGCTCACTATGTAGCCCAGCCAAGCCTCGAACTCAGCAGTCCTCCTGCCTCTGCCTCCCGAATGCTGGGATTATAGGCGTGAGCCACCACACCCGGCACTGTGGTATGTGGTACTGATTGCTGGTGGGCATGAGTCGCCACGCCCAGCATTCTATGTGGTCACCAGGATCGAACTCAGGACCTTGCGCTTGTGAGGCAGGCACTGGAACCACTGAGCTAAATCTCCGGCCCCCCCATTACTGTTTTTTAAACACAGATAAACGATCTTTTGCAAAGAGTATTATTAAATTATAAAATATACACAGATATAGGGCTGGAGATTTAGCTCAGTGGTTCCAGCACCTGCCTCACAAGCGCAAGGTCCTGAGTTCAATCCTGGTAACCACATACAATGCTGGGCGTGGTGACTAACACCCACCAGCCATCAATTCCACATACCACAGTGCCAGGAGTGGTGGCTCAGGCCTGTAATGCCAGCACTGGGATGGCAGAGTCAGGAGGATTGCTGAGTTCCAGGCTTGCCTGGGCTACATAGTGAGCTGAGGGCCAGCCTGAACTACAAAGCGAGACCTTGTCTCAAAAAAAAAAAAAAAAAAAACAGTAAAGGGGCCAGACATTTAGTACAGTGGTTCCAGTGCCTGCCTAGCAAGCACAAAGTCCCTGGTTGGATCCTCGGTAACCAAATACAACAATACCAGGCATGGTGGCTTACACCGACAGTCAGTGCCACATACCACAAATGCCAGGCTTTGTGGCTCAAGCCTGTAATCCCAGCACTTGGGAGGCAGAGGCAGGAGGATTGCTGAGTTCAGAGCTTGCCTGAGCTACATAGTGAGCTCAGAGCCAGCCTGAACTACAAAGCTAAACCCTGTCTCAAAAAAAAAAAATAGTAATAAAAGCCCAAGTACCACATTACTAAATATTTAGTAATAGGTTAGAATGACAAGTGATACTGAAGATCAGAACTGTGATATCCCGGATAGATTATCCATAATGTACACATAATAATACTGTATCTAAATCAGTGATTACATTGTTGAGAATAGAGTGCACAGACCTTTGAAAACTATTATGGATATGCTTACTTTTAATGATGTTGACTTATGTGTTTGTTTTTAAGTACATGAAGTGTTTTTGGTTTTTGTTTTTTTTGGGTTTTTTTGACACAGGGTCTCGCTTTGTAGTTCAGGCTGGTCCTCAGCTCACTATGTAGCCCAGGCAAGCCTCGAACTCACCAGTCTTCCTGCCTCTGCCTCCCAAGTGCTGGGATACAGGCGTGAGCCACCACGCCCAGCTAAGTACATGAAGTTTTAATAAGCCCTGTTGCCTTCATCTCTTCCCTTTTAAGTGGTTTAATGCCCTGGCTCCAGAAAAAGTAACATCCAACCATTGTACTTTTTTCTCTCCCAGTCCTGGAATTCATTTCTCCTCTCTTCCCATTTTCATTTCCTTTGTTCCTTTACTTCATAGCGTTAAATCCTATTCTGTTGACAAAAGACTTGTTTTTCTTTTTTGCCAATGGCATCACAATAACTACAAATGTTTTGGGAAACAGTGTAACTGGTATATAAGCAGTATGAAATATTCATACTCTTAAGCCAGTCATTCCACTTGCAGAACTTTATTTTGAGAAATATTTAAAGGTACAAAAGTTAATAGTACTGACAGCTACAGTGGATAAAAAATTGAAACTTTCTAAATATCTAACAATGTAATAGTGGTTAAGCAAATTATTGCCTAACTACTCAGCAATAGACATTCACTCAGCTAAAAGACATTCACTTCTCATAATAGCTGCTTTTAAAATACTTTGAAGATGTTATAAGAATGTTTATGTGGAAATGAGAAGGGGAAAAATAAACAGAAAAGCAAAGTAGAAAAATAGATGTGATCAATATAATTATAAAAGCAATATTGAGTAGTCATGAAGCAATGACACTCCAGAGTGAAATCCTAACTACATCACTTACTGTTATGTAATCTTGGAAATTGAGAATACCATCTATGTTAAAATAAGTCAGCGCAGAGTGCTTGGCACAGAAATACTAAGTGTTTTGTTATGAGACATCTTACAGTCATATCTTACTTAAAGAGCCTTACAAGAATCTTATGAGATAGTTTTATTTTTCACTTTACATAAGAAAATTAAAATTTAGAGTTTAAATGCCTAGGTTAAAAAACTTGTCAAGGGCCAAGGTTTTAGCTCAGTGGTTCCAACTCCTGCCTCGCCAGCAAAGGGTCCCAAGTTTGATCCCCAGTACCAAAACAAACAAAAACTTGTTAAAGTTACCAGAGGTTTTCTGCTAGAAGCCGAGAAACTATTAGTGTTATGGGGGTAAAGAAACAAAAAATGAAGTTAAAGACCCCCAGGTAACAAGGATTTAAGGAGCCAAGATCCTGGAGAAAAGGGTAGCACTAAGAAACTATTTTTCTAAATTTATTCTCATGTTATTTGCTGCACGGAATCCAGAACTAGAAAAAAATTAATTTGTATTGCATTAAGTCAGTAATTATAAATAATCTTTTGGATAGCAGTACAAAACTACTACAGACACATGGGGAAATGATGAAAAATCTAATGTACATGTTATTCAAGGAGAAGAAACTAGGGGCACACATTTGTAACAAATTGATAATAAAAATGTACATATCAAAATGTCTAAATCAGTTAAATTTATTGTCAGTGGGAAGTGTATACCCTTAAATAGATACTATTAGAGAAGAAAAGTGAGGAATCAATTATCTAAATAGCTAGCTCAAGTTAGGGAAAGCACAGCGGATTAAACCCACAGTAAATAGAAGAAAGGAAATAATAAAAAGAAAATAATATAACAAAATAAACGTAGTCAGATGTGGTAGTATCTGCCTGTAATCCCTGCTTCCCCAGATATTGAGAAGCAGAAAGATCATGAGTTTGAGGGAATCCTGAGCAACTTAACGAGACCCTGTCTCAAAATGAAAAATAAAAAGCTATTTGGTCTGGTGTTATAGGTCAGTGGTAACATACCTCTAGTTTGATCCCTGGTACCACTAGTGTAAATAACATCTCCTCCTATTGTTCCATAGCTTTCTGTTCTTTTCCTTGATTGTATTCTCATGGTTTTAGTTTGTTTATTTGTATATTTAATGTGTTTTACTTCAAACTAATTTTCATGAGAAGTCAGACTCTGTGTTGTTATAGTGCTAGTGCATCTAGTATCTAGTACCTATTCAGAAAATATGTGGTAAATTTTTAAAAATTTGGAATGAGAACAATCTCATAGGTATATGCTGTAGTCTAGAGCATAGAAGGATTTATTTCTTTGGTCCTTTTCAAAATTACTATCCTGAGAAAGATGCTGAGTAATCATTGTTAGGTCTGAAGATAGTTTTAATGATCAGCCAATCTTACCACTGCCTGAACATGGTGGTAAGGGCAGATTTTATCCCCTACAGAGGAATAAATGTACCCACATTTCTTGGATTGGAACTTTTTTTACAACTACCGTCAAGAGTTTTCAGGAGCAGTGCTGTGTAAGATTCTTCTTTCCCAGAATCCAATTACTTTTTTTTTTTTTTTTAGATAGGTCTCACTTTGTAGTTCAGGCTGGCCACCATGCTCAGCATTGTGGTATGTGGGGGGAGGGGCGAATTCTGGACCTTGCACATGCAAAGCAGACGCTGGTGGAACCACTGAGCTAAATCCTTGGCCCTAGAATCCAGTTACTTTAAAGAACATTTGGGGCCTTTCAAAAGAAAGGTGATCTACTTGCATGCTTGCTACTGAGATTGCCAGTATTGTTTTGGTTTTTTTTTGTTTTTTTTTGTTTTTTTTTTTTGCTTTTTGGAGACAGGGTCTTGCTTTGTAGTTCAGGCTGGCCCTGAGCTCACTATGGTTCCCAGGCAAGCCGCCGCAAACTCAGCAATCCTCCCGTCTCTGCCTCCTGAGTGCTGGGATTACAGGCGTGAGCCACCACGCCCAGCGTTATATGTGGTAACCGGGGATCGAACTCAGGTCCTTATGCTTGCGAGGCAGGCGCCGGAACCACTGAGCTAACCCTCCGGCCCGCCAGTATTGTTTTTGTAAAGACTATTAGCTCTTTTAGTCATTAAATGTGCTGTAATGCTACCATAGTAACTGTAAAACATCTTTTAATCAGAATAAGGCAGAAATGGCCACATTTCACAACATGAGTGTCTTATCATATATGCTTTGTAGGATACATAAGCCAACCATAAATTGATATTACAGGATATTCTGCATTTTCTTAGATACATTGGGTTTGACTTCTTCCTCTTAGACCTAGCTTTCAATAAGATCATTGTTTTTTGTTGTTGTTTTGTGTTTTTTTGGTGGTACCAGGGATCAAACTCGGGCCCTTGTGCTTCCAATGTAGATACGGTACCACTTGAGCTAAATCCCCAGCCCTAAGATCATTGTTTTTAAAGCTGATTTCAATAAAGTGAGATGCTTAACTATATGTGTAATAGAAAATTATACATCCAATAGTTTAATGAGCTTTCAGGCTGCTAGCATTTTCTAAATACCATGAGAAGCTGAGCTTGGTAGTGAGTGTCTGTAATCCCAGCTACTTAGCAGGCTGAGGCAGGAAGACCACAATTTCAAGACCAGCCTGAGCAACTTAGCAAGACCTTATCTTAAAAAGAACTGAACTGTGGCTCAGTGGTAGACTTCTTTCCTAGCATGTGCAAAGCCCTGGGTGCAATTCCTAATCCTGCCTCCCCTCAAAGGAACATTTTAAATGCCAGTTTACTAAATTTCAAGAAGTATTTTAGAAATTTATACTATTTCTTAATGTATAGTAAATGATGCACTCATGTCTATTCCTAAAGTCTAAATACTGTTTAGAAATTTCATACAAACTTGGAAAATGTGAATATTTATACACATGTTAGCAGGTGCAGGGCCCTAATTGGAAGCGGAAAGAATAGGAAGGAAAATTTGGAATGCTTAAAAAAGGCCAAGTTTCTAACTTAAGTATTTATCCTACCTGCAGCAAAATTGTTATTCTGAGTACAATAATTTTTAAAACTTCATCTGTTTATTGATACTTAAAGATATATCAGAGATTCATAACTATTCTTGGGTCAATAAAATTAGGAGCTCATAAGAGTTCATAAGTATCTGCTGCCAGCTATGACTAAATACATTTCTGAATCTCATAATCCTCTGGTTGGTACTGCAGGCTCTTTCTCTGGGATTTTAAAATGTAGATCAATGACTTGAGAACTAGTGAAAGAGTATGATGAATACTAAAGTTATTTCTGTAGTACAATATAGCATTATACAAATGTGGTACATTTGTGCTGTACAGAGGGTGAGAAGATTTTAAGTACAGAAAACTCTGCCATGTTTAAAAACAGTCTTTTCAAGCTAATTGCCTATTTAAGGACTATATTAAATAAATATAATGGTTATTTTTTATGTTCATTTTTAAGAAGGGGAAAGAGCAGCTTTATTTTGCCAGAAATACAATGTCAGCTGCTAGTCATTTATTCCCTAGCAGAACAAACTACTTGCATAATTCTAATTGTCAGGGTTTTTTTCCCCTGGCATTTAATTAAAATTTTTTCCAGCAATATGATACTAAGGATATGTATAGATTCACTTACTGTCTAAAGAAAGACTCATCAACTATATCTTTCAGCCTTTTCTTACTACGTCTTCTCCCATTTATTTTAGCATTTTTGTCTAAAACCACCACTGACAAAGAATTTTTTTGGCATCTTTCATATCTATATTCACATCAGTAGAGTTGTATGTCTTTATAGAGTGATTACTCACTTAAATAAAACCTTACCACAGAAGAAATTGCAAGTCAGTTCTTAGTTGCAGCATGCTGTCTGTTGTGTACTAAAATGCTGGTGCATAGGATTGGAACTGGTTCGTATTTACATCCTTTCCTAGAGGCCTGTCCTGTAAATGAATATGGTTACTCCAGAAGGGTAGGTGGAAGACTAGAAAGAAATTCATTCTTATTAAAAATTATAAAATGGCTAACCAGTGGTGAAACTGATTATTTTTCTACATTAATGGTAATATACTATTAATTAACAGTTGATCATCCAGTAGGATACTTGAGTCCAGAAATGTGAAATTCAAATGGGCCAGAGATTTAGCCCGGTGGTTCGGCCCAGTGGTTCCAGCACCTGCCTAGCAAGCACAAGGTCCCTGGTTCAATCTCCAGTAACCACATACAACAATACCAGGCATAGTGGCTCTAGCCTGTAATCCCAGCACTCAGGAGGCAGAGGCAGGAAGATTGCTGAGTTCAAGGCTGTCTCAAAAAAAAGATCCTGTCTCAAAAAAAAGTGAAATTGAAACTTTTCCAAATAGGAAAAGTGGGTATAAGTCAGTGCATCATTTAATGAACTGTTTCAGAAAGCAGTATTTACTATAATGAATGTCAGAACATTTTTCTTCTTGCATATTAAATTGTAATTGCTTTTTCAAACTATGTTCTTGAGACAAGGAAAGCTTACATTTAACATTTAACTAGGCTTCATGTTTATTTCTAGGTACTTAATATTCATAATAAAGATAAACTGTAGCTGCAGCTCTATAATCCATAGCCTATAATGATTTTTTTCTATACTCTCTTGCCTTTGTCTTTCAAGCAAATTACATCACCCAAAACTTATAACTCAGTATACTGCAACAAAGTTGTCATGTTTGGGAGTCAGTGGAAAGAAATTGAAATATAACTAACATGGAATCTCAGTTGGTTCATAGCTTTTCTGACATTATTTGGAAATGTATGTATAATAGTATTGAGTGACATTCTCTCTCAAGAGGTCTTGGAGTTGATTGCAACAGAAGTATATTACAGGGAAGAATATAGATACTATAATTAAGAGGTCATGAAAGAGACCAGAAATAGCTCTATCTAATAACCTGTTAATTTAAAGACCTGAAACATGTATTTAAAGATGATAGTGTAGAAAGTAATGTTCCTACTTTGAAAATTTATAATAAAGCTCCATCAAAAGTAGTTATGTAAATTGAGCCTAAATCTTATGGTACTCATTTATTATATCTCTGTTCTTAACAACTGGGTTATTTTCTAGACATAAGCTATTAGTTATATTTTATTCTTTTGTTACAGAGTAAGCTTTGCGCAGTGGCAGTATCGTAGCCAATGAGGTTTATCCAAGGCGCAATTATTGCTAATTGAAAACTTTTGTTACAGAGTAATGGAGATCAGGGCTGCATTTTATCATTATTACATTCACATCAGTCATTTTAGCAAGTCAGCTGGATCTTACTCATCAAAGGAGTAAATTTGTAATGTTTCATTCAAGAATGAATAAAAGATGCCAAAGATGTGATTGTAGTATGAGATTTGGTGGCTTTTAATATATCACTTTAAATTTTTATTGTTCTGTTTTATTTAAATGTGTCAAGATTTCTTTTTAGCTGCTGATACTAGTTTAAGGATGGTCATTCACTATTACATGACCAAATTTGATCATTTATTCAAGTGATAAAGTAATTCCCATATTGTAAAACATTTAAAGTTTAAGCTCTCAAAACAAATATAATATTCATATTTTTAAACAAAAGAATACAGTGGGATAGCCTTTAGAATGATTTTAAACAGGAAGTATGCATGATTCTATTGTATTCTTGAATGATCACTGCCAGCTATGGGAAAACAGACTAGAGGCAGGAAGAACCAGGCTATTAATTAGGGTTTTTTGGTTTTTTTACTTTTTATACCAGTATGTGACACAATTTAATTCTCATTTTTTCCCATTTCCCTACCCACCCCACAACCTCCTGCCCCCTACATACATAAATTTTGTTTCCTTTTTTTTATTACATCACTTTTTTTTTTTTTTTTGAGACAGGGTCTCACTTTGTAGTTCAGGCTGGCTCTGAGCTTACTATGTAGCCCAGGCAAACCCTGAACTCAGCAATCCTCCTGCCTCTGCCTCCCGAGTGCTGGGATTACAGGCGTGAGCCACCATTACATCACATTTTTTCTTACCAATCCCTAGATACCCCTCCACCCCATTTCCCTTTGAATATTTTCTATTCCACAATATCCATCATACATTCCAGAACTCATTTGTGTCATCAGTTTCTCATACCAGAGAAAAGATACAATATTTACACATCTGTGACCTATTAGGATTTTAAAAGAACAGCTTTGATAGTAATTACAGGAGTAGAGAGGAGGCAGGATCAGCTGGACGTGGTGTAGAATTGATTGTGATGGGAAGGGCAGGGAAACTGTTGAATACAACTCCCAGGTTTTAGCCTGAGTGACAGAGCACGGTATAGTACCCTTAAATGACCGAATGTGCAAGAGAATACTGACTTGGGGGAAGAGAGCATGGACTCTTTTTTTTTTTTTTTTTTTTTGAGACAGGGTCTCGCTTTGTAGTTCAGGCTGGTCCTGAGCTCACTATGTAGCCCAGGCAAGCCTCGAACTCAGCAATCCTGTCTCTGTGCTGGGATGACAGGCTTGAGCCACCACGCCCAACACTGTGGTATGTGGTGCTGATTGCTGGTTGATTGTTGGTGGGCATGAGTCACCACGC
>PVIC010007607.1:0-50494 GCA_004025085.1 Thryonomys swinderianus | reverse complement strand
CGCGGGACGGAAGTGCCTCTGTGCACCCCCGGTCCGGGCTCAGTGTTCAACCGGAAGTGGAGCTCAAGGTCTGCTGGCCTGAGGTGATTTTCACATTCCATGGTTTTTATTTTTTTAATGTGGGCAAAACAAAACAAAACAGAAAACCAAAACAACACCGGGCAAGCCTTCAGTGCCCCGGGAGTGGGCGCTTTTGTTACGTTTGTTACATTCGCAGATGCCTCGACCAGGATTCTAATCTACTTGAGAATTTTTGCGGCCCAAAGGCTTTAGGAAGAGAAAAATATACACAAGTCTGACATAAGGATTTATGGGTTTCAGGGAAAAACAATCCAATAGGGAGATTTTAAAAATTAATTTGTATTCTAGGCAGCACCACACGGAGTATTTGAGACATTTAAGAATCTTAAATATGAGAGGGAGTGTACTGAATGAGAAAGCGATGCATGTGAAATAATGCATCAGCGTTTCAAACAGCTAGGGGAAATTTACCTTAAAAAAAAAAAAAAACACTAAAGAACATGCTGCAAAATTGAGTTTTGCTTTGCCCACACAGGAGCAGTAAGAAAGCAAAGCACCAGGCTCATCGGTGTTAAGGAGCTCTGACTACGGAATGCTGCAGCCACTTCCGCGCTTTGGAAGGAGCCGCCGAGTGTTTGTAAACAACCGAAAGACCCAGCTAATTCCGAGCAATACGCAAATGAGTCATCTTGGAGGACGCCAGTTGCCTGCTAATGACTTTCTGAAATTGGTCTCCGGCACTAATTGAAACCATCCATCCTCATCATATGCAAAGCCGAACCACCCTACACCATTAGCTCACTTTAGTTCTTAATCTTCTTCTGGGGCACATTCTTGCTGTATCCTTCTTCCCTTAAAGAGCAGCCACATGTATTATTTCAGCACAAATACCTTGAGATAGTCCTACTGGAGGGCTACCTAACATCTCTGAGCACGTCAACACACAGGCTGCTTCATCTAACCATTCCCCTTGGAACAAGGTCTATGAAATACGAAATATGAAATGTATTTTCCCTTATTTCATTCTAGATGCCCGAAGATAACACAGACTGAAAGAATATTTAAATTCTGTTTTGTTAAGACAGGTTTCTTCTATTATATAGCAGAGCAGGTAGGAGGTGGCTGTTACCGCTACACAATTTGCCAGACAAGAAAAACGGCTCCGTAGACCATCTGACAGCTTTATTCTGTGGCTCTGGCAGAAAAATAGGCAAAAAAGATTGCAGAGGTGGCTGAGTGGAATACAGCACACGAGTTCAGCAAGATATTAACTGGCTGTAAAATGAGTGGGAGGATAAGGTAAAGGAGCCGCCATTTCGGTTATATAAAAATCACTTATTAAAACATTTTTATAGCCAAATTATGCTCCCTGTCTGGGTTGTATCTGGGGGTCTGAGGCCTGGAATAGATAGTGAAGAATCCTTCTGCTGGACACGAAATGTTTATATGGCACAAGCAGCCATGAATCTTTTTATGGCAGAAGCCTGTTCCTGGTCCCAGGGAAGACTTGGCAGTTCCGGTCAGATTTCTGTTGGGCCTTGTGCTTTTACAGATCTGTTCTGGCCCCATTGATTTGCCTGAAAATCCACTCCTAATGGACACTTGTAATTCGTGTGGACTGCTCGGAAGCCCATGTCCTGATAGGTCCGTTCGGGACTTTCAAGTAGCTGAAGCAGGCGTAAAGCTGCAGGTTTTCTTCTCTTTGGAGCAGAGGATACAGAATTCTTTCTTAGACGAGGCGCCTCGGGACAGCCATCCTCAGTTCGCCCCTCAGCCGGCTCTCATTAAACAGAAGTGAATTTGTCTTTTCTGTCCTGCTGTAAGGGATAACGAGAAGGTGGATATTCCCTGAAAAGGCTATTCTTTAGCACAGAACCGAAGAGCATACGTCTCCCACAATAGTATGTCTTATAGCTTCAAGAGATACTAATATGTGGCAGTTCAGAGAAAAAAATTCTGTAATGAAATGCATAGCAAACTTCTAGGTGAAATAGACTGACAGGGGTTAGGAAGCGGGACTGACTCTGTCTGCTCGTGTGCTGACACGCACTGCAGATCTTTAGGAAATACACAGGCCTCCCCAGAATCCTGTGGAATTGGCTCTAGGGCTCCCCGCAGTGACCGAAATCCACAGATGTGTGAGTCTCTTACATAAAAGGGCATCGTATTTGCACACAGAAACGACAGACATCCTTCTGTGTACTTTGTTACCTCTAGATTATTTTAATAGCCAATACAATGTCAATGCTACGTAAATAATTACTAGACTATATTATTTAGAAAATAATTATAAGAACGTCAGTCCATGTTCAGTACAGATGCAATATTTTACCCAAATATTTTCAGTCAAGCCACAGAATGGTGGCAGCTTCTACCTCTCAGCTGGCCAAGGTCACACTAGCAAATCCAAACAGACTGTACCTAAGGCCCCCTGACGCTGTTGTGTCTGTGTCACGACTTCCCGAACAGCAAGGTGCCCCTGGCCGGGAGACTAGGTTTCCCAGGGCACCAGGGGAGTGGCCGCCCGGGCAGACGGGGCCCTCAACAATGTGCCAAGTGTCCCCGCGTCCCTCCCGCTGAACTCCCGCGGGATAACGAAGCGCCACAAACTGAGTGGGCCGGAGGCATCTAACTGGGCCTTTTGCAAGGCTGTTCAATCAAGAAACGAGCCATGGCTGTGTTCTCATCCGGGCCCGGACTGGGAGACTCGACTTCCAGACTCACTCAGCCGGGTGGCGATGTTCACTCTCTCGAGGCTGTGACACTCGCACCATTTGGCTCCCTCCAGCCCAGCACGGGAGAGGAAGACGTCAGCGGTACGAACACTTCCGTGGGATCACCTGCATCTCACGGCCCTGGCCATACAGCCCTCCTTACGGGAGAGATAAAGGATCTTCCTCCATGTGAGGGGAGGGGATCACCCGAAGGCCTGCCCGTGCGTAGGCATCGCGAGAGCATCCTTGGCTCTGTCCATCATGGAGAGACTGGTGGTTAGAGTGCAGTTTCGACTTGAGTGGCTTGGGATAGCCCTGAGGGTTGACAGAACGCGTTTCCAGGTGTGCTTGGGTGGGTTGTACGAGTATGGCCTTAGGGCCTCTGTCTGAGCTTTCTGCCTTTCGCTGTGGGCTTGTACCTTGCTCTGCTTTCCGGTTGCTGTGAGCTCAGGAGCTCTGCCCCACCCAGTGCTTCTCCCTCGGAGCCAGATGACTGTGGGCTGAGACTTGAGACTTTGAGCTAAACTGAACCTCTCTCCCTTTGAACTGTGGGTGTTGGGTATTGTGTCTCAGCAACAGGAGAGCTGACTAGCACAGGACTGGCAATGATAGGACAGATATCAGAGGTTGTAGTATTTAATGAACTAATCCTGGGATGGACTAAACACTCACTGTAGGTTTTGGGTCGATAACCAGGCCTGTAAGTGGAAGAGAAAGGTGGGTTGAAGTGAATGTATAAATGAGGCTGAGTTCAAGATTCCTAAGTGGGCGGGTTATTTCCAAGCATTCTTTCCACAGAGCTGATTTCCCTGGTGATTTTAGAGCAGTGACTGTGAACCCTCTGTGGGTGTGTTGAATGTCAGCTGTAGGTGGATATTACTTGCCTTAGTCATTTGTAACTAATTTAAAGTACACGGTATTCTCAGGCAAGCGTCTATAATTGCTGTCTTTTTGCTAATTGAGAGAGTGATTTGTTTGCTACCTTCCCTCACAACTATAAGAAAGTGAATTGGAAAGCAATGGGCGGGTTTAAATACGTTGGCTTCTGCTGGCACGAGAGGCCTGGGCACTGGTTTAGTGTAACAAGTTGGCTTTTAGGCAAAATTTAGACAGTCACAGAGCTAGAATCAGCTCAGGAATAGAGAGGGAAAGCCAGGGCTTTCCAGCTCAAGAGAGCCCGTGCACACGTTTCCTCTTTTAACCTTCCATTTCTTCTGTGTCAGGCCGGGGCCGGATGCTTAGGGAATAAGGAGGATGGAGTATAGACAACAACCACCCTTGTGGGACTTTGGACGTACCCGCTTTCCCTTGAGAGGACGGAGAATCTGTGCCTTCTCCCCCGGAATCTGGCTCCCGTGACCTCTGGCCAATAACATGTAGCTGAAGTGAAAGAAAGTAGTTTTAGTCTGAGGCCTTTAGAAACTTGCAAACACTGTTTACTTGGGAGACTTGCTTTTAGAAGCCAATGGGGACTGATCAGCAGAACTCCCTGCCTGCTATGGAGGGTGGCTCTCTCGATATTTGTTTTTGTTCTTTTTCGGTACCGGGGATCGAACTCACAACCTTGCACTTGAAAGGTAGGTGTGGTGCCACTAAGCTAAATCCCCGGTCATGAAGTGGCTCTCTCAGAGTGTACCCTCCGATTCCAGGGGAGCTGGTGCCACAAGGGGCAGAGATGAGCTGTCCACACCAATTCTGCCCCAATTGCAGGTTCATTGCAAAACAATGATGGTTGTTATTTTAATCCGTAAGATTCTAGGAAACTTTGTTGTGCAATAATAATTGCACGATAGTGCCTTTACAGTAGGGCAGAAGAGATTATAGCCTGGAAGGGGAGACTCACCTTCAAGGACTAAAACTAAGAACTGTAAACTATAACAAGAGCGGTTTATGGTGCTAACCTAGATGCTCAGCAGGAAGGAATAGGGTTCTGAGAGGCCACGTGACCAAGAAGCCTGGATTATCCAACAGGGTCAGGGTGGCCCGGCCTGAGAAAGGACTCTGGGGCCAGGACTCCACTTGAAGAAGAGATAGAAGCTCTGCATCGCTTAGCTGACCTAATTCAGGGGTGATGTCTGCAGGAGTTTTTAATAGATTTGCAGGAGCTGGTGTTTCACAGACTGCTTGCTATTTTTACGTCTTTTCAGTGAAGAAATTGATCTTTATAGCTAAGTATGCTGGTTCGAACGGCAGCTTTCTCCCTCAGCCTCTGCGTAGAAGAGAAAACAGCGAGTGCCTTGATAGACATTCACATCACGTGGGTCACGACAGTGGCTTCATCTCTCCTCTTTTGTCCAGATTGTGACCATCTCTTCGTTTTCTCTGGTCCAAACACTTGGCTTCCGCTTGTCCCCCTTTCCCTGCCCGTGGCACATCCACAGCCTGTCTCATCTTCACTTGAGCAACAAATACTGTTTTAAAGTCTTTTCTGTGGTCCAGGAACAAGGCACGGAGGAGTTAGGAAGAAAAGAGGATCGATATAATCTGATCAGGACAGTAGCTGTCAGCACTACAGAACCAGGACCTTTAAAATATGTTAATACCTTAATCCTATTTGCAAAGATCCTGATTTTATTGGTATCTGTCTTACTATTAGAGCAAGAAGTTAAAAATAAACCAAAGGAAGACTCTAAATCAATCTACATCAATACTGGGTAGACTCAGAGAACTTGGTACTTATGTACTTTAATACGCAGATATATTTCTAGAATATTTGTACAGCTATGTGAGTCCACATGTTAGCACATTCGTGTGTATGTTCTGGTCACCTGAGCCACCTGGGAAAAATTATACCTCAGTAACAATAAGCAAACATAATGCCTAGACCTGGGTTTCTAATGCCACTCTCCAATGAAAGGAGCAAGAGATCCTTGGAAAAAATGGCTAATTTTACAACTGGGGAAACAAATACAGCAGATGAATCAGGATGGAAGAAAGAACATAAAACAGGACAAAGTTTCACAACAATGGGCTTGTGTCAAAAGGGCACTAAAAAATGCCCAGTGGCTGATGCTGGAAACATTCGTGCAGGAAAATAAGCAATATTGGATTACAACCCAAAGCAAAAAACAAAGACTGTGGACTCCACCCTGGTACACTTAAGGAGTGAACAGACGAACGAGAGAGAGAAAAGAGAGCTCACGGAAGGAACTCTAAGTAATTTATATGCGTACTTTGCTGCCAAAGTGCAGCGTGCAACTCCCTAAGCTGGGCAGACTGCAGAGTGACCTCTTTCCTAAGACCCCTCACAGTAGAGACAGAGGAAAAATAGTCACCTCACAAGGTTGGAGGAACCTAGCAAATAATAACTCAGCCAGCCGAGTGCTCAAGGTTAGTATCCATCGTGAGCAATCAAGCAGATAACACATATCCTAAATATGAAATTTGCATTTTACTTCCATGGTCTTCCTCTCAAAACATTGTAAGTCCTTCATATCAAGAAGCAGCAGACAAATCCCAGCTGAGAGATATTCTGAAAAGCCCCTCCCTGGGGCGTCTATCAAGACAAGGGAAAGACGGGACGTTGTCACAACCTAATGGCACCCCGGGAGATGTAAACGAACGTAGCACGCTGTCCTGGGTAGGGTCCTGGAACAGGGAAGGGGTGCTGGGTGGGTTTCAAGGCAACTGGAATCATGTATAGGATTTAGTTCACGGGAATGTATCAGTCTTACCTCACTGGTCATGACAAATATCTAGTATTAATATAAATATGCTGCTAGGAACAGAGTGCAGTGTATGGGAACTCTGTACTAGCTGCTCAACTTTTTAGTAAATCTAAGGGTTCTACAATTAAAAGTGTTTTAACAGTCAATATTTCATAATACTTCATAATATTTCGGTCACCTGTATATTGTTTGGCCAACTTCTTCGACCATCCGGCCAGGCTGTAAGTTCCTAGAGGTCAAGAAAGATTGTTTTGTTCTCCCTTGTTTGATCATGTACTTAGAGATCTCACATATAATATCGAGGCGACCAGTGTGTGTTAAATTTATTGCAGTGGCTCGAAATGTGTAATTTTAAAGTAACATACATTAATTTTATAAAATTGAAATAGATTTAAACCAAAAAAGCCTATTAAAGTCCTCATGCTTCCATATATCTAAAAGAGATCTCTGCTAGTGTTCTGATATCCCTCTAAATATTCTCTCTGTTCAATGTCAAATTCTAGTATAAACCTTGTGCCTTATCTACTGTTTTGAAAAACCATTTTTTACTGATGGTCTATTTTGTGCTTTTTGGCATTCCACAAATAATCTTAAAGCATGAAGTGAGAGTTTTAATGGCTGGATAATCTTTAACTGATAACTGTGCAAAAATCTAGCAAAGGAAGGAAAGGAAAAGGATGGCACGTCGGAAAGAAGGACAGCAGATGTGGTGATGGCGGCTGGGGCATGGGGACACTGGCAGACAGGGAAAAAACTCGTCCCCTCGCCTCTCTGAATCCACTTTTCTGCTGACCAAAGAGTATCTCAGCGCCTCTCCTTCGCCTCTGCACAGGGAGACTGCTCAGCGTCAAGTGTGGTCCAGCAGCGCCCTCAGTGCCGTGTTATTTCTTGTCTCATTAGATGAATAATTCCAAGGCTCGCACGTTAGCTGGCAGGTGCCGAGTCACTTGGTTGCACCTTTGTAGAATCCTCTCCGCTCAAAGCCACTGTCTGGCGCATTTCTAGAGGACTCAGGTGTTGCCAGGAAAGGACTAATTGGGTGGATGCTGGTTCTCCTTCCTGTTCTCAACGTACATTAAAGCACCAAGTGACCAGCGGGTATGAAAATTAACTTCGTGCTCTCAACCCTCCATCGGTTTCTAAAAAAAAAAAAACCTTCCACAGAGCTCATGCAGGTTCTTTGTCCGCAGAAAAGAAACTGATTTTAGGATATCCTGAATAATCTTGTCTCAGATTTTAGTTAGGGCCATGGTTACATTGCTTCCAAATCCATTTATCTGGAAGTAGAAAAAGGAATCTGATAAGTCTTATAAAACCAACTGCTTGCTCCCAAATTCTCTGATATCCATTCCCTCCTCACAAATTTGAAAGCAAAGTTGAAGGGAAAACTTTATCTGAGTGGGATGCTATGAGCGGATACTTATTTTCAGCTCGGGTAGCAAGGACATTTAGAAAACAATGAGTGTTTTTACAGGCAGTGAGAGAGGCAATCGCACAAGTGTGAGACCAGCACGGGAGGGGGGAGTGGGTAGGGATATGGGTAAAAATGAGAATTAACTTGTGGCATATACTGGTACAAATTTCCCAATGTTATATGTGATTTTGAGATGTATATAAATTGTACCAATAAAGAATTCAATTAAAAAAAAACCCTTCTTAAAAGTTGTTTTAACTATGAGAGATTGTGTGGCCCTGGAATATAACCTGGGAAAGTAGAATCTGAAGGTCACATCAAGTGGAGCTTGAATTCCGACTAGGGCAGTAAATCATGCCGGAGCCAGCGCTCTGCTCACCCTAGAAACTAGGAAATGAAAATCTTCCTCGAAACTCTCCGTGGAGACCCACAAGATCTTAGCAAGATGAGAGCGTCACAGGTCATATCCAACAGCCTTGGGACTAAAGAGGACCACGAGCTCCTACAATCGAGACTCCCGAGACACGTAGCTAGGAATGCTCCCACTTCAGACTGTCGCTTACTTTTTAGTTTGTGAACTCCTTCCTTAGGGCTCCTGCCGCTCTACTCATGGAAGAGGATGTAGATTTTTTGACTTTCATCACAGAAAAGAATTGGAGGACACGTCAGTGAGAGGCATGGCAAGAGTTTTAGGCCGAAGAAAAGCAGAAGAGGCTGTGGACACTCACAGAGTGGGGCGCTTTCTGGTCTGGGGCTCGGGGCTCCTATGTGGTCTCAGAGTGTCCTCAACACAGGCCGCGTAGGATGTGTATTTCCTAATGTCCTGTTAGTGGCGGTGCACTGGAACGCGAACCGTTTGCCTGGGTTTGAAGTTCTTAATAGTGCTATTTCCTTGAGGATGGATGTCTGTGGCATCTGTGGATCTATAAAATGGAAGAAAAAGCTCAGGTTCAATTTTCCAGCTAAAAGCATAGGCTCAATTTACAGGATTCCTGTATCTTTAAGATCCTTAGGAAAATTTTAGAGTGAGTTTCCAGAATGGAAGAGAAAAAGCCATTGTAACCTTGGGTAACTTTGTCTCCAGAAGAAGTACAGTTTTCTTAAAAGCACAATTTTAAAATTACAATTTTCCTTGTCTCCCTGCTCACCAACTTTATTTCTTCTATCCTACCTCACACAGAGGTCAAGCATGACCTGCTGGCTCCTCTGGTCCCTCCAGCCTCACCCCCTCGCCCCCTCCCAACTCTTCTGTCCACTCGCAGCCTGGCTGTTTCTCCAGCGTGTCAGACACACAATATATATCCAGTGAGGTCTTGCCTGGCGCCCTCTGCTGAAATACTGATACTCAGTCCCACACTCAAGGACCCCTTCCTTGGTTTATCTTTCTCCTTGATACATACTATTGCCTAAAATATGAAACAGTTCACTTGTTTATTATCTGTCACTCCCTTGAGAAGGAAAAACTCCGTGAGGACGTACCTGTCCCATCCATGGCGCCGTCACCAGGGTCCAGAGCAATGTTTAATACTCAGTGGACATAATTTGCAATTAATGCATAAGGAAATGTCCCCCAGAGAGACTAAGAAAGCGCCCCCCACCGGAGGAGTCGAACTGGGCAGTATTAGCTGCAGTCAGAGAGGCTTAGCAGCTCTGAGATGGAGGGAGTGGGATCCAGGCACTCTGGCTTTAAGCCGCTCATTTGTGAAAGGCCCTGAAGTGCTGTTCTTGCCAAAAAGTGTTTTTTAGAATCCCCAACGAGGGTGCCCCAGTGAGTAAAACCTGCGCATAACAAGCTGACACTGCTAACTCCTGGAGTTCTGTGCATAACCCAAATTCATAGCCCTTGACATAGCCTGTCAGCTTCCGCCGCCTTCGCTTCTAAATTTGTGTGATCTTAGCATAATTAGCCCAGTTTTTGTCATTCCACAACTGCTAAGTATGCAGTGGCTGTGGCGTGTTATGGCTCCTCTTGGAAGCAGATGACATACCATGAAATATTTATTAAAAAAACAAGTGCAGGCTTTCTTAATTATTACCTCTGACTGTTTTCCCCTCAAAGTCCAGGAGAGACAAGTCTGTGTGCTGCAGAACTGTTTGAATATGATAATTTCCTTTTTGAGCTTTAATTTTCCTCATGCATTTGGGTACATTTTACGGTTCCTTTGCAGAGCTCTCAGCTTCGCTGGCTGCTTGTTTATTTCCCCCAATCTGCAAAGCCTTTTGTTTTAGCATTTACATTCCTTAGGCTATTTCCGATGAATAAATATTACCCCAAATGTTGTAGCTTAATAAAACTATTATTGCCCATTAACTCTCTTGGCTGGAATTAGCTAGAAAATATGCTCTGGGATTGTTTCCTGCTTTTGAGCATTACTATTAACAAATAATCTCTTTCTCTGGGACCCCCAAAGTGTATCCTTGGGAATGAGAAGACAAGTCTTTGGGCCCAAGTTAATGACTTCAGGTCATTGCTGCTACCGGAGGCCTGCTCGTTGCTAAAGAGAATTACCATTTAGTTCTTGGGTGGGCAAGTCAATTAGAAAATGAAATGTGCTTTAGCATTTTGTGTGCCCCTGCAGCTCAAGGGTGGGAAACAGAACCATTAAACCTAAGCATTCTCATCTTGTCTTCTCATCCTGGTTCCCGTCTCTCTTCTCTCTTGGCTGTTTCTTTCTTTTTTCCTCTTGCCCCACAGCTCCCATGTGAATACGAAGAACTGATTTAATGAATTGTCACATACAGAAAATCCCAGGGGGCACAGCTTCATTAAATGGGCCCAGAAGATGGGTGGAAAAACTGGCCCAAGTGGAGATCACCAAATCGTTTGCCAGGCAACCTCAGTGCAATAGGAACCAATATCTTGCCATTTCTTCCCTCTCCAAGGCTGCCCCTTTTTGGAGAAGTCAAGGAATATCTAGAAACTTTTTGCACTAAGACTTTAAAGTAATCATTTCTTCTTATACTCTCCTAATGAGGAAAGTAAAAACAAGACTCGTAATTCCCACTTCATAGAGGGAAAAGCTGAGAAGTGGAGAAGCTGAGACCTAAGCTCTGAGTGGAAACTCTGGATAATTAGAGAGAATATTTAATACATATACAATAATATGTATACCTGTGCGAGACACAAAATACAATAGCAAAATGAATATCAAGAACATACTCCCCAATTCAAGAACTCAAGCATGAAGTACACAAGGTAAACTTGGCCAAGTTTAAGAACCGTATCACACACAACCAGCTCTGAAAATGCCACAGAAATAACGTCCAGAAACCCTAACATGACTCTCTTAGGTGAAGAGACCCCAGATTCCTGGAAGAATGCGTGTTTTGCCGAAGAGAGGCAGGCCAGAAAAGCCAAAGCCATAAATACGCTTTCTGAGCATTCTAAGGCCCTTGTGAGACCTGGGGTGGGTAAGTCTAAAATCCCAAAGGAAGGCAGTCATGAACTCAGCCTAGGCCCCTAGGTCAGGAAGTGTGCTTGTGCTCGTATTACCAAGGATCGTGGGCTTTTCCGGTCAAAGGCCAAGGTCAAACCGAGACCCAAGCCCAGGTTGCAGCACCACCTCTGTATTGGTTAGGATTTTCTAGAGAATATGTGGAAATTTATTACATAAACTTAGAGGAGGAAATCTTCCAACTGTGTGCCGACTTCCTCCTTTCCTTCTGACACCATCCTGGCTACAAATCTGTTGGTTGGCGCCGCACAGTTGGAGGGGGTCTTCCCCCCTCATTTGTTGTCCTACATGCCAATCATCTCTGAAATATCCCACCGACCATTCAGAATGTGCTCCACTAATCTGCTAGACATTTCTATTTTTTTTTTTTTGAAACAGGGTCTTGCTTTGTAGTTCAGGTCAGCCCTGAACTCACTATGTAACCCAGGCAAGCCTTGAACTCAGCAATCCTCCTGCCTCTGCCTCCCGAGTGCTGGGATGACAAGCGTGAGTCACCACGCCCGGCTGCTAGGCATTTCTTAATCCAATCAAGTTGACGTATCACAATTAATGGTCAAAATTTCAAACGTCATTTCCAGTTTTGCCTCAGGATCCCAAAGATGCCCAGTTTTCTATGGATAATCCACTCACTAGGGGGGTGTTTTCCTGCCAGTGTGAGGACAAAGGGTCTAGTATGAGCCCTGGGTTGCCATCCACATGGGGCTGGTATTCTCCTTTGCTATTTGTACAAATAATTGTGGAGCAATAAAAAAGAAAGAACTATGTGTATTAATACCATTGAGTTTACCCATACATATTCCTTATAACAGTCATTTCCTTAAATATTATTTATTATATTTCTGCTTTTTATCTAATAATATTATCTGATGTATACACATTTAAATTATGTATTACTTCATTTTGATTTTTTTAAGCTTTATAAAATGGTTACACATTGGAAGTAGTCCTGTGACATGAGTTTTCACTATCACAACACAGCCTATCATGACTCATGCGGGAAGTCCAAAAACTCAGACATGTGAAATGCAGGCTCAGGGCCCAGGTGATGAAATGAAGAGAAGAAAATTGAAGAGCTGAGGCCTTAGGGCCCCAGTGCACAGTTCAAATCCACCCTGGTGCAGACTGCTGGTGGGTGGTATCTATCCTACTGGGAATCAATTTGCAGCCTGTGTCAGCATTTGGAGGGGAGTCAACAAGTTCCAGGATATCAGATTTGAACCGGATTGAGACAAGAATGTTTCTAGGAGGTTTTGGTTACTTCTTGAGTACTTGGCTTTCCCTATCCTTATCAATACCGTCCTTCCCATCCCACATGATCTCTGCCTTCTTTTGGTCAGCCTCACTAGAGATGTGTTGACATTACCAATGTTTTTTTTTTTTAAAAAAAAACTGACATTTACCTTTATGGATCTAGTTAAACTTTGGGGATATTGTTCTTGTTCTTTTTTCTAATTCATTTAACTAGCTGCTTTTCTGCCTTTCTTTTTCTTATGTAGACACATCTAGAGCTATAACTTTTCTGGAAGCACTATTTTGGGTCCATATCATGAGTCATGATTTGTACTTAAATCAGCCAGCCTGGTTGGAGGATGCTGTAGTAATAAGAAACTCTAAACTCTCATTTGGTTGAAACAAGAAGGTTATTTCTAACAAGTGTCCATGGATTTTGATGATTCTAGCTCATGGACCACAATTTGAGTTACGCTGCTTTAAATTCAATTCTTCTGCCTTGCTAAATGATACCTCAACCTAGCAATAATGGTGAAATAGACTAGATGTATTTACCTTAAGCTGTAAAATAAGTAAACATCGTCTACTTCTGAAGTTACTTCATATTTTTGTTTTCCCTGTAGGCATCATCTGAGGTCTTATTTTAATGCTGTTAATATTCCTCTCTAGGCAGGATATTTAAGGGAAAAAGAATGTTCTTATCAATTCAATAGCTAGTGTTGGGCCTGGAAATCTGATCTTGCATAGTCTTATTCAACTCCCAGAGTCAGGCATGAAGGCCTTTGAGAGAGCACAAGCCGTATGTCCCTCTAAAATGCTTCATTGCTTCCCACTCATCCGCCCACTTTGAGGGCGCTCCACATATCAAAACTCTGTTCCATAGACTCACTGCATCTGCGCACCTGCATCCCACTTAAATGAAGTCCCTTCCACATAAGTCAACACTGGGGCATATTATAACCATACCGCCCTGCTTAGTGGGCTAGAGGTGGCTAGCCAAGCAGGAAAGCTCCATGCGTGGAGAATATCAAGGACCAGTGGGCCACTCAGTTCTCATCCCAATAAAACTAGTTGTATTTTATTTCCAGTTTTTCCCATGATGCCATGTTTGTAGGCTCTTTATGTACAAAAGAGTAAAATTTTTATTGTAGTAGAAGAGGGTTAAAAGAGTTTATGTGCTCATCACCCAAGTAAGTGGAGGCCGTCTGCCCCTCCATGGACATGAGCTGTGGTGTCTTCTGTTGCTGTTATTTTCTTAATTTTGAGTTAGGTTCTCACTAAATTGCTAAATAGCACAGACTGGTCTCAAAGTTGTGATACTCTGGCCTCAGCCTCTCATTGTGTTGGGATTACACTTAAGTTTCACCACACCTGATGAGTGTTTTTAAATCATCTTCAGGGTCGTATTTAAAAAATAAACTTGTAAACTTAAATGCTGTTTCAATGTCCTTTATAGGTAAAACACTTTCTTATTACCTAGACCCTTGACTGACTAAGCACTCTTTCCAGGAACCCTTTGCGTGTCTCTGGCAGAAGGACAGAGGTTGGAAGCAGGCAACAGAGGGCAGAGAACAGACCCCTCCACACAGCACCGAGGAGAGGCAGCCTGTGACAGCGGTGGCATGTGTCTGGAGAGTGGGGACTATGTGCTGTGGCCTCGGAATCCCCGTCTTAAATAAATGCATTCTGTGACCATCTCTGAATGAATTTTGGGAAGCTTAGCCTAGCTTGTACCCACGGTGAATGGTGAAGATCAGAATCTCTTTTCCTTCTTACCAGACCTCCATGGGTCTTACAGTTCTATTCCTCCATTTCTTCAATAAGAGAGAAATTAGATTTTCTGCCATTGTGGTGGTGATACTCGATCTGACGTGACACAAATAAATATTAAAAATTTTGCTATTTCTTACCAAATACCTTACACACATATTGAGAACCAAAGTCACCATGCCTATTTTTCTGCCTTGCTCATTTCCTTATTTATATTTATAGTAATCCCCATGGCTTAAGGAAACCTGAGTGATTCTTCATTCTTTGCACATTAAAGGGGCCAAATTATCTCAAAAACATATTTCAGAGTTCTACCTTCCCAAACATTGTTTCCAGGTCAAAAAAGGGAAGAAAATATTCAGTTTCATGAGAAAATTAAACTCAGAAAATTGTCAGCTCTACTTTTTTCCCGCATCCGCCTTTCTCGTGTTCCATGAGACATCCTAGGTGATATTTAATGAGGTCCTGAGCCAAAGATAGGACAGGTGAGGCAGCAGAGGAAGGGAGGAAAATATGGAAAGGAAAAATCGCGTTTCCACACTTTGATTTTTCCTGCTGAGCAAGTGGCTTCTGTAGAGAGTGGCAATCTTCCCGCCGTGTGTCTGGTTCCTCTGAATAGTACATCATGGTTCTCCTTCTTCCACCTCTTGACAGGGGCTCTTCCAGTGAGTGTTCTGTAAAGCACTATACACGCCTCTCTGACCTCAGAGCACCACCAGGATATTGCTGGTCTCCCATGATTCTCTTCGAGCAGTCTTCCAGAAGCTCCCCGCTGCCCATCCCTGCTAGATGGAAGTTTCTGCTACCATTGAAAGAAAGCAAAGTTCATCTGCAGAAATAACATCTTACTATAGGAACCAGATCAATTCAGACTGTCCCTTAGACAA
The DNA here is from genome assembly GCA_004025085.1 of Thryonomys swinderianus. Classification (NCBI taxonomy): domain Eukaryota; kingdom Metazoa; phylum Chordata; class Mammalia; order Rodentia; family Thryonomyidae; genus Thryonomys; species Thryonomys swinderianus. Next base: position 35,335 of record PVIC010007607.1, on the reverse strand, counting down.
AACTGAGCGGTGATCTAACTTCCGAATAGACTGAATGTCCTTCTGAATAATTTTCCTTTGAACCAAGTGTTCCCTTATTGTTTCCTTCAAACAATAAGGCAACCCTATGCCTTACTCTGGCTTTAACCTTCTTTTTCCTGTTACTGGTACATTTTAGTAATACATTATGATCACATTCATGATTGAGAATTTGTACCTGCACATGACATATCTTCTTATTTTTTCCTATTCCTTTGACCTCCCTTCAACTCCCCCACATCAGCTTTGTTTATATTTTTCCTTTTTACCATCAAGAAATTTTTTCTTTTCCTTCTTTCTTTCCCATCCCCCCCAGTTCCCTTCTTCCTTTGCACCTGGAGGCCATACTCATAAGAGAGATAAATAAGACACAGATGTGTAAATACTGTAGCATGTCTCTAGTATAAACTTAAGGTATGAATGAAGTCCAAAAATGTATAATAGGTAGTGTGAAATAGGAAGAAAATGGCCTTAACTTTTTGAAACACTTCCCCCAATAAAGGTGCATTATAATAAGCCTGGATTGTTCTGCACAATGCTGGGACAAATTTAAGATTATATGTTAACAATTATTTTATTTATTCACTGCTACGTAAGATAAGTCCAAAATTCAGTGACTTATATAATATTGCTATATTATCATTCCCTGTTTCTGTTGGTTAAAAATGTGGGAAAGCATTAGGTATGGAATTCTCACTAGAATCTCTTATAAAGCTGCCATTCTGTGTTAGCTGGGACCACAGGGATCCGAAGGTCTGAGGGTCATGTCCCAGATGAGTCACTCACAAGCCTGGAAATAAGGTGCTGGCTCTTGGCTGGAGGCATCAGTGCCTCTCTATGAGCCCAGAGTATGACCATGGCTTCCCTAATGTCAGCCATCCAAGAGAGAGGTGGAGGTTGTGATACCTTTACTTTCATGATATTCTCTTGATTAAGGTAGTTTATAAAGTCTGCCAAGGTTCAAGGGGATAGGACATTGGCCCTGATCTCTGATGGAGGAGTCAATTCACACTGTAAAAAGAGCATGTGGGATGAAATATGTATTATTACAGCCATTTTTTAGAAACTCTAATCTGACAATGGCTGGTGGAAATTTAGTGAGTTGTTCCAGGGGTAATTGCTAGAAATACAGGTTTCACAGATTTGGGAGGGTACAAAGCCTTTTGTCAGAGAAGCATGGTGTATGGAGTCAGCCAGTCATCCCTGTAGTATAATCTGGGGCAGCAACCAAAAACTGTAAGTGATAGACTTAGAAACAAGTGAGATTTAGGACCCAATTTAGGACATCTCTCAAATGTGAAGGCAAAATATTAACAATTAAAACTTGTAAAGATTTCACTCTTCTTGCTTCCCTGTATTTGCTTCAACTAAAAGGTTGCGAGACAGTTTTTGTGCAGAAAATACACTATCATCATAAGACAGATTCTTGGGGAACTCGGTGAGTCAGAAAAGAAAGGATCTCTTTGCAATTTACCATTCCCAAACCAGAATATAGCAGCTCTAGAAAAAAAAAGTGTGTGTGTGTGTTGGGGGGAAGGGGTCCCCAAGACCCAGGAGAGATCTGAGGCAAGAAACAAGAAGAACAGAAAACAAAACAAAACAAACAAAACACTTTAACAAAAAGGATGGCGATCTCTCCTGGGGCTGGGGGGAGGGGCTGGGAATCTGTGGACAATTTCTGAAGGCCCACAGGACCCCATGGAGAAATGGGGCAGCGGAATGGAGTAGTGACCACACTGGATGGCAGCAGCTTCTGTTTTCAACATGTACAAGTTGAATAGTGTGTCATTCGGCCTGGTCTGATTACCATGCCGTCTCCGTAATGCAACAGCCTTGAGGGGTGAGCACTGGTGCGGAATTAATACAGCAACCAGACCGCTGTGTTGTTCGAGACCTTCTTTATTAATTACCATATCACAGAGGTTACTGGCATTCACATAGGGCGGTATGTGAGTGTCTGCCAAAGACTAAAGCTACACCTATCCCTTTCACCACACACTAATCTCAAAAGTCAAAGTGTATTAGAGACCTAAATATTAAAACAGAAATGCAAAGCAGGTTAGGTAGAATTCTTGGAGACACTGGCTTAGGGAAAGACTTTATGAATAAAACTTCAACAGCATGGGAACTAGCAGAAAGAATCAACAGCTGGATTCTCATCTTATTTAAAAGCTCTGTACAGAAAGAGAAAACACCAGCTGAGCAAAAGGACAACCTACAACATGGGAAAAATTCCATCAGCTATTTCTTGGACAAAGTGCTACGATGTAGAGTGCACAAAGATCCTAAAACAATCCCCCCCAATTTAAAGACACAATTAAAAAGTGATCATCTGAAATGAACATTTTGTTCCTGATGAAGAAATGAAGGCAGCTAAGAAACATATGAAGAAATGGTCAACATTGCTGCTCACTGGAAACATGTAGATGAAAACAACATTGAGCTTCCATATCACTCCCCAAAGAATGGCTGTTACCATGAAATCAACCAACAACAAATCCTGGCAGGGGTGTGGGGAGGGAGGAACCCTTCTCCACTGTTGGTGAGATCGTAGACTGGTGCCACCACTATGGAGATCAGTGTGGAGATTCCTCAAAATCTAGGATTAGAGGTCCTATTTGACCCTGCTATTTCCCAGCTGGGTGTATATATGAAAGAATTAAAAAGTTCATATTACAGCGACATGTGTGCACCCATATTTGTAGCAGCTCAGTTGAAGAATAGCTAAATCTTGAAAACAGCCCAAATACCTGTCAACAGGAGACAGGATCAAGGTGTGGGGTTTTTATAAAATGCAGTATTACTCAACCATAAAGAACGATAAATTTGAGTCATTTATACTCAAAGGTATATACCTCAAGGGCGTACTCATAAGTGAAATAAATAGAACACAGATGTGTAAACAACATATCACTTTTCTGGTATGAGAAACTGAAGATGTAAATAACTTCCAAAATATATGATATGTATTGTGAAATAGGAAGAAAATGCTCAAAAGGAAAAAAGGAAAGGGAGGGGTAGGGTAAGTACAGAAGGGAAAGAAAAAATATGATGGTAACAAACAGGAAACAAAGCTTATGTGTATATGGCGTGGGGTTTGTAGGGAGGGTAGTGGGATGGGAACAATGAGAATCAAGACGTGTCATGTAGTGGTGCAAACCTTGATGTTTATTGTGACCATAGTGCATATATAAAGTGTACTGTTAAAATCAAATGGGATGCAGTTAGGCCTGGAGTATGAGGTGTGAGAGGAGAGTACAGTGTAAGGAAGAGAGGAAAAAAGATCACAGGATTATCCCGATGGAGTGTGGGTAACAAGGTGAGGAGGAAGATAAGAAGAAAGCAAATAAGCCTACGATGCAGGATTTCGAACTATAATTTACCACAATCACAGGAAAATTGTACTTGAGGGTAAGTAAGAAATCAGGCTTTCATGAGCTTGAGCCCACCTTGATATTCTTAAGTACTCTTAAGAGATTAGGGCAAAATGGGATTCCCCTTTAAGTTAAATTTGCCCCTGAAGTGTACTTTTGGAACGGGATTTATGGAAAAGACAGAACTATTTGAGTGCCTGGGTTCAAGGACAGAGAAATGACAAGTGTTGCTGAGAGTATTCTCAGAAGTCACAAGGATCTGGAGGAAATCTTTCTCTTATCACTTAGTAAGTATACAACTTGGGACTAATCACCCTTACCTCTGTCTTCAGTCAAATGACGTTGCACTTTTCCAAGTATTCTTTACTGAAACAGTCTTGTTTAGCATTTTAAATGTAAGACCCGATGCAGTAGATTCACCCCATCATATGACTTCCTATAGTTTGGCATACAGGCAAAAGCGAGGCTTCAAAAAATAGAGTCCTTGAAACAGAATAAGAGGAGCTGCTTAAAATAGAGGCCCTCCAGAAAACCTGGGGTAAGACTCTTTGTTTAAGACAATTAAAGTTTTCAACCTTTGTTGAGGAAACTGGGGCATGTCACCTGGATCCTTAGCTTCTCTTCGGCATATTGGTCCATCAGGGAGGAAAATGTGTTGTAAAAGACTCAAGTTAAACTGCACTAAAATCATAATTCTTTCAAAATCACCCCAACTGACTGACTTTTAACTTTTACCGAGAACTCTTTAAAGGTGGACTCGAAGGTAATATATGAATTTGCCTCTTAAAGCCCAGAATTCTTTATATTCCTGCTTTCTCTTTTAACTGAAAGTTTCGTAAAATGAGTTCCCCTTTCCCCTCTTTACTATGAAAAAGCTTCCATACGATTCAAAAAAATTTTTTAAGATTTGAATCTTTATTTGTATGATTCAAAAATATTTTTTAAAGGATTCTACCCCCCATATACACACCTATGGGGCTACACCTGAATATTAAGCATTATGTTGCTGAAAGTAATAACAATTAAATATGAGCAAACACAACCCTGCAGTTTTCTGTAGCCCTCCTAGAGTCTCAAAGTGATTATTTTTTATTTCCTTTCTCCTCCTTCTCTTCTTTTCTCTAGGCATCATTGACATGATTACATGTCTGACATGTTCTGAGCTACTTCATGCATTCTCTCGTTTAATTTTCATGACAACTCTCATTCAATTATCAATATAATATATTCAATATATATATTCAATATATATATGTATATATTCAATATAAACCTGTTATGGTTACTCTCCCCATGATCCCATAGTCAATCAGATGGCAGAGATAAGATTTCCTAATCTAAGGTACTTTCCTCTAATATACAGTGGATTTCGTGTTCCCCAGCTCCATCATTAGTGGCAGTGTTTGACTTCTTCTTTTGCACCCACAATGCACTAAGAATTACTTTATAAAAAGGACGACAAATGGACAATAATTATTTTATTTTAAAAAATCATAGGTTTTATTCTTCAAAGAATTTCAATTTTATAAAAAAACTGAGTATGAAGTATAGACTTCCTATGCATCTCGGTCTTATTCTAAGTTTCTTCTATTATCAGTGCTATATTAAGGCCCTATACTCGTTATAACTGATGGGCCAACGCTGACACATTGCTGTGAAGTACTGTCCATATTGTACACTGAGGTTTTGTGTTGTATAGACCTCTGGATCTGACAGGTAACTAAGTTAATAAATCTCACCATTATAGCAGTACATATAATAATTCCATCGCCTTAAAAATATACTGTCTCTGTTCTCTGGTATGAGACGTTGAAGATGTTAATACGCTCTAGAATGTACGATGGATATTGTGAAATAGAAAATATGAATAGGGAAAAAAGATGGAAGTAATCAGGGTAAAGAAAAACATGTGATGGTATAAAAAAAGGGAAACAAGCTTATGTATTTAGGGAGTGGAGGGTTGTGGGGTGGGTAAGGGAAAGGGAAAAATGAGCATTAAATTGTGTCATATACTGGTACAAATTCCCAATATTGAGTGTGATCATGATGTGTATATACAACATACCAATAAGGATAAAATTTTTTTTTTAAAAAAGTACTATCTGCATCTCTTCATCTATCTCATTGCCCAGCTTTCAACCTCTGGCAACCGCCGTGGTTTTCTTTTGTTGTTTTGGTTTGGTTTGGTTTACTGTCTGCGTAGCTTTGCATGTTCCAGAATGTTCTGTGCTTAGGACTCATGCGGTACAATCCACAGAGTAAGCTGGCGGGCTGGAGAACCAGGAGGAAGCTGCTGCTGCAGCTGGAGGCTGCACACAGTTGTCTGGCAAAGTCTTTCCTGTCTGAGGAGGTCTCGCTTTTCAGCTCAGAGCTTCAGCTGAATGGCTCAGGGCCACCCGTATTACGGAGCGTTAGCTGCTTCACTCAAGGTCGACCAATCTAAATGCTACTCTCATTGAAAAAAATACCAATACAGTAACACCTGGAAGAATGTTGGACCAAACAACTGGGCTTCCTGGCCCAGCCATATTGACACAGAAAATTAGCAATCACATTTAACAATATAAAATCAAGAACATTCTAACTTTTTCTGTGGCTTGATAGCTAATTTTTTTTAATTCTGGATAATATTCCATTGCTTGTATATGTCCACGGAAGAACATCTTAATTCCATCCACACTTTGGCAATTATAAATAAAGCTCCTAAAAAACATGCATGTGAAATTTTCTGTTTGGACATAAGTGTTGGGTACATTTGGAGTAGGAGTGCCAGAATCCATGGTAAGACTGTTTTATCTTTGCACGAACCTGCTAGATTATCTTCCAGAGTGGCTCTGACATTTTGTACTTACTATTCAGTTTCTCAAGCCATTTGAACAAGTGTGAATTGGTGTCTCCCTGTTCCTTTGTCTTATAGTTCACTAATGGCAGAAGATGTTCATCACCTTTTTATATGTCTATGAACCCTCCATATCTTCTTCAATGCAATCTTTGCTTAGATCTCTTGCCCATTTTTAACCCGAGCTGTTTTCTCATTGTTAGATTCTGTGAGCTCCTTGTGTGGTGTAGATACAAGTCCATAGCCTGATATGTATTCTGCAAATATTTTCGCCCACTTTGTGGCTTGGCTTTTCAAGCTATTAAATCTTCTTTTTTCTTAAGAAGGTCTTTTCAAATTATTAAAGTAATTCTACAATTTTACAAAATGTTGCAAGTTGGTGTTTTAAAAACGTTTAGTCCTTCAACCAAACCTATCAGTTCATCCACATAAACTGATGCAGAGTTTCTCAACGCGTAAGTTCCTCTGAGTTAACCAGAGCATGCAATGTATAGGCCTCAGTCGGGAAGTCTGACCAACGCTCATAAAAGAAGCCATCAAGATTGTTCTTCATTCTCTCCAGCCAAGTGTAGTGCGGCTCCGGAAGAGCTGTGTTTAGGAGTCCTGCCGGAAGGCTGCTTGCGCTGGCTGGCTTATGTTAGGGAATTCTTCGTTGGGTGCCATGGCTTCCACACACACCCTTGTTTTCTTCAGCCTTGTGATGATGATGGTGAATGGGAATCCAAAAGTCTCAACATTTCAGACTCACAGGGTGCTCTTCATGCCCACCAGAGACATCCCCAGCGGAGAGGCTGAGCCATCCGGGGCGCTGCTGGTGCCTGTACGAGGGAAACAAGAGTCTGTTTTGCTCTGGACCCTCAAGTTTTCTGGTCAGAGTTGACATAGGCGGCATTGCTTCAGCTAGAATCCACCAGCTTTCATGATCAAGAGAAAGGAGAGGGCCACCTGGTCAAGGTCCTGTACACAGCAATTCATGGAAGGAAGCAGCCACCGAGCCCCTGCAGCGCTGTTAGATGGAATGGAAAGGAATGTTTTTCTTCTTTCTTTTCCCCAGGGCAGAGCAGTACGGGTTTGGGGGTGCGGACTCATCCACCCCTCGCTCTTTACACCAGGTTCCACAAATGCAGCCTGTGTAGGGGTTCAGGGACAGCACTCTGGGCTGACTACATGATTGAAGATAGGCAAGGGCAATCAGAATTAAACAGTTTAATAACCAGACTGACCAAAGTGTCATGGAACTGAAATCAGAAGTTTACTAAAACTTGCTTTCTAATGAGAAAAGTAAGTTTTACTGCACACAATTTGTATCAAATAAACAGAAAACTCTTTCTCATTTCTTCCTTATTAACCTGAGACTCTGCAATACTACCACCTCCATAGACTGACAACTTACATTAGTGTATCATCTAGTATTCAAAATGCTTTCATATCCTTTTTCTCTATTGATTGTGAGATTGAATCTTACAGGACATGTACTATTGTCTCTTTTTTTTTTTTTTTTTTTTTTTGATGAGAAAGCCTAAGACTTGAAGTGAAGAAACTTGTCTAATTCTACTTGGACAGTGAGTGGCCAAACTTCTCCCAGGTTCTGTGTGGTTTGATTTGCTATCTGTTCCCCCAAACAACACACTGTTTCAGGAAAGCAACTTCAGAATCCATATAATTCATTGATGAGGAGAAGTGGAACTTTTGCCTATGTGCAGAGAATGAAGTGACCATGTTTCTTCTAATGGGATCTTTGGTCAAAAGCCATGTATAGCTCCTGGGCATGACTCTATTGACACTCCAGACATTTTGAATCAGAATTTCGAGGGATGCGGCCCAGCAGTCCTCATTTTTAAGAGTTTCCCCCTCATTCCAATGGGTACATAGCACCACTGCTGAGCCTGTACAATTCCTCACCTCTTTACTCTCTTCCACTGCTGAGTCCAGCCCCAGGACTGTTTTTAAATATGTCTACTTAATCCTCAAAACCATCCAAAGAGATTGGTGCCATTATCCCCATTTTTATAGTGCAGAAGACTGAGGCACTGGGATTGAAGCAGCATCACAGAACAAACTCACAAGGATCGTGGGCAAAAGAGCTGTGTCTCACACCCTGCACTGCTGGCGCAAGTGTCCGCAGGTAGCTTCTGCTAGAGTCTCTGCTGCTTGCATTCTGCTCGCCTGTTGCCTGGCTGTTCTAAGTCCTTTGAATTTAGCAAAAACGTGTTGCACTCTCAAAACTTTATTAATCTATTAATGTCTCTCTTTCTGTCCCAGAGCAAGCTGAAATCAAGAGCCAAATTAAACCTTACTCTCTTTTAAGTTGTGATTGTCGTATATTATGTCCCAGCAATAGGAAAGCTAATACAGATTATACCTAATACAGTGCTCCCCATCTAGCAAACTTCAACTCATATTTTAAAAATCCACAAAAAAATCATATTGGAAAGACAGATGTACACCCTTGTTCATAGCAGCTCAGTTCTTGACAGCTCAGTCTTGGAAACAACCCAAATGCCCATCAACTGGAGACTGGATAAAGAAGATGTGGTTTTTTAATAAAATGGAGTATTATTCTGCCATAAAGAATGACAAAGTTGATTCATTTATGTGCAAATGGAGACACCTGGAAGATACACTAATAAGTGAAATAAATAGATCACAGATAGGCAAATACTGGATCTTCTCTTTGATATGAACACCTGTAGATGCAAATGAGCTCTAGAAAGTGTGACGGTTTTTATAGAATGGGAAATTTCCATAGGAAATTTGGTGTGGGAATGTAATGAGGGGAAGGAATAAACATGATTCAGAAAGAAAATAAAAGAGTATGTATAAAGGGGGTGGGGAGGTGTGGGTGGGTAGGGATATGGGTAAAAATGAGAATTAACTTGTGTCATATACTGGTACAAATTCCCCAGTGTTATATGTGATTGTGAAATGTATATAAGTTGTACCAATAAAGAATTCAATTTAATAATGCCAGATGTGGTGGCTCACTCCTGTAATCCCAGCACTCGGGAGGCAGAGACAGGAGGATTGCTGAGTTTGCGGCGGCTTGCCTGGGCACCATAGTGAGCTCAGGGCCAGCCTGAACTACAAAGCGAGACCCTGTCTCAAAAGCAAAAAAAAAACATTAGCTGCTAAATATGTCATGCCATTTAGGTTCCAGATTTGAATCTGTGCATCAATTGCCTACAGTTTCTGTGATGCAGACAAAAGGTAGATTAAGCAGTATTTGTAAAATATTTATTCTTAATCATTATTTGGCAACTATTGGGTCACATAATGCTATTTTAAAATATTTAAGAACTTGTTGTTTTAAAAAGTACTTAACATCACTTTAAAAGTAGAATTCACCCTCTTAAAATGTCCTTAAAATATGAAAAGTGCCAAAGTTTGCAATCCCAGAATCCTTGTAGTTTGTTTAAATCAGAGAAAGGTCAACTGTTGGTTAATGCTGAGATCATAAGAAACGCAAGCTCTAATTGGTCCAGAGACCCATTTCCCCCATGCAAAGCACACGCCCGGGACAGGAACTGGTGTAACTAGGTATCACAGTGATTGGGTCTGAGTGTCAAGGTACCACTCTTGTTAAAAACATTGACCAATTGAGGGATCCTCTCTCTGAGCCAGCGTGTTAGGATTTATTAGCCTAAGATAAAGCAAGTCGTGGGGATGGCTCTGTTTCCTCTCTCCCAGTGGTCAAAGGCAAGACTTTGGTTCCATTGTTATGAAATAAGGAATGTTTAATGTCTGCCATCGATGGGGCAGAGGAGCTGGACCAGTCTTACCTGGTTCCCCTTTCCAACCCTTTCATGCTACATAAATGTACTTTGCATGAAATAGAATAATTGTCAATAGTTAGGATAATATTCAGATCATCCCAGATGCTTTTGAATTTCTACAGACCAAACTTGATTTTTTTTTTATGAACTTCTGACTCTTGGCCCTAAAAAGACCATTCTCCTTATATCTGACCCTTTTTGCCTTAATAAGGGAGTCTTCTTTTTTAATGGGGCCACCCTCCTCACCATCTGAAGATGCTCTGATGCTTCTCACAGGGACTGTGACATCTTTAACTCAAGATCCCCAGTCCTTAACTTTTTAAAAGAAAAAGCCTTTGAACAGCATACACTTTTTTTCTGGTACGAAAGATTTTTTACTTTTACGTCTTTTAAGGAACAAAAGAACTATTTACAATGGACCATCTTAGCAGCGTTCATTTCCTAAGTGATTTGCTTTTTATAGGCTGTAAATAAAACTGCAAAATCATAGAACTTCATGGTAATAATGACCTCAAAATTACAAGGTAATTAAACCCAAAGCATCTAAGCATAGCCCTCCAAGAATAATTTACTTCCTAGTGCCAGGAGTCAAGATTTTATGCTGCTGACCACTAATGCAAAATGAGTTAGCACTGAGGTTTCCAAATTGCTACACTCCAGGAATCGAGACAGCTGTCTCTGAGGTTAAGAGGCGGTGGTGTCTACCGTGAAGTCAAGTAGTGGTGGTACAGGAATGTCTGGAGAAGCCTGTTAAAACTGTTATTACTGTTTTAGACTAAGTTCTGTATTCCTGATGGAAGGGAGACATAGGCTTCTCAGTGGCCTATGTAAGAAACCACTGGCCTGAATGTCAGGTTCAGCCAAACTTGGTCGTGTTGGAAAATTTGGAAATGAGGTGACTATTTCATGGGGTAGCTCAAGTACTCATGGTGCCATAGGGAAGTCCTGGAAGAGATTTGTTTTTCCATTGTAGAAATGAAAATTACTCAGATCATCCTTTGGACTATCTAAGCCCAGTGGAGAGGGGTGGAAGCCAAGCATTCTCAAGCCAGAGACCAATTGCCCCATTGGGCAAGATAACTGTGGTGACCTTATTGGTATAGGTGCTGTTCGTTTGAACTATCCTTATACATCTTACCAGATAGCTAAAGGGACCTCCCTCCTCTCTGTCTCTGTCTCTGTCTCTGTCTCTGTCTCTGTCTCTGTCTCTCTCTCTCTCTCTGTTTTTCTCTCTGTGTCTCTCTGATGAAACCAGGGAGAGAGCATAGTCAAGGTCACCTTTGCACCATCTTTTGGGTCTGCTGAAAGAGTAGGCATGTGGCCTGGAGATGCACCACACCTCCCTAGCAAGCACAAGGTCCTGAGTCCTAACCCAAGTACCACACACACAAAAATCTTGTACTGAAAGAGTGGGCATTTTCCATGACATGCTGTAGCTTGGTTGTTGAAGTAACTGTAAATGTGTTAGGAGTGGACTCAGTCTGCTGTCTTGCTGGGCCTTGGGATGCCTGTGTCTCTACCTAAGGGTCCTTCTCTCCTTGAGGTGGCCTGTCAGTTGACTTCTTTTGTTAAAACTGTACTTACCTTCTCTTTGTCTTGCTTCTTTATCCACGGGAATAATACCGCTCCAACCTTACCCTGGAGGTCTGCACTGTTCCTTGTGGTTTCCCTATATCCGCCTACACTTTTTAAATAGCTCCTTCACTACAACTTCCCTGGATTATCCTAATCTGTTTGAACCATCAACTGGCCATTGGGGCCCCTAAGGATGTTCTTAGTAATTTTGGGGGGAGGAGTTTTAGTTAAATATTTGTTGTGCCTATTTAAATCGTTAAGAGAATTTCTCTGTGGAATAACATTTTTTAAAATTTTTGTTTTTTTAGTGATTTTGTAAAGCATGCAGGCCATTTTCTATAGAGGATACATTAATGTTTTTGAAGAAGTAATACTTTAATAAAGTGAGATGTAAGGTTCTAGATGTGTTGATTATATTCGTTTTTAAATAATGATATGAAAATTCAGAAGAGGTTCTTTGAAGTAAGATATTCACGGGAGAAGGGGAACCAGGGAGGGGAACTGGGAGAAGTAAATGGGGGAGGGTGATAGGGTTGGTGGATGTTCTTGATATTGTTTACGCTGTATATTAAGGTAGAGCAATGAAGTAAAATATATCTTGAATGGCTGTCGGTGTGAGTGTGCAAGTGCAAGGACTTGCCATTGTTTTTAATGCTTAATGTGTTAATAAAGTATGGAAAAAATGCAAATGAAACATATGTATATGGGGGTGGAGGTTATAGAGAGGGCAAAGGAATGGGAAAAATGAGAATTGGGCTATATCATGTACGGGTACAAACTCTTAATGATGAATGTGATCATGATATGCATCTGAAATGTACCAATAAACACAGTAAAGGAAAAAATAAAATAAAAAAATGAGTATGACAAAGCAATTTTTTAAAAAAGCTTCCTTGAAATCCTAAAAATATTCAAATTTGGGCTGCAGATTTAGCTCAGTGCTTCCCATGCCTGCCTAGCAAGCGCAAGGTCCCTGATTAGATCCCCAGTAACCACATCCAACATGGCCTGGCGTGGTGACTCACTCCCATCAGCCATCAGCTCCACACACCACAATGCCAGGCATAGTGGTTGTTGCTTGTAATCCCAGCATTTGGGAGGCAGAGGCAGGAGGATTGCTGACTTCAAGGCTTGCCTGGGCTACATAGTGAGCTCAGGGCCATCCTGAACTACAAAGCAAGAAATCTTGTCTCAAAAAAAAAAAAAAATCAAATCTGTACTACTTCTACAACAGAAAATTTCTCCCATGAAATGTAGTAATATACACTGAAAACATGAAACCCATCCCCTACATTCTTACAGAGAGACAGATTATAAACTCAGAAAATTAGGTCAAGCGGTAGGCAAGTGCTGAACAGTTCGTAGAATTCCCTTATAAGTGGAACCACTGGTCACGCTCTCGGACACTCAGGCTTTTGGAAAATCACACGGTGCTGTGCACCAAAGGGTGCTGGAACATTCACAAATTGTCATATGGGCCAGTGTCCCATTTGTGTACGCCATGTGACTTGTGCCCTGTGAACCCAGTGTCTTGTGCCTCTGGCTTAGGCACACACGCGTGTGATGCACACACAGTCGGCTGGTGAGAAAGCACACATGGGGCATGGAGGTGGCACCAAATGGGTGGTCGTATGTCATGAGTAGGGCGAGCTTGCAAGGCCAGCAAACAGGTGCCCACACAGGGCTGAGAGGGGAGGGGAGGAGAGCCAGTGGCAGGTCCCTACATTTCCAGCTCTCTTGACCCTTGCTTTTGAAGGCTGTTTCTGCAAGGCTAGTGTCTAATTTTTTAAAGATTTAGGATAAGCTTTTAATGATGTTCAAACCTCATATTTTTTTCATCATTTTGTCTGCTTGATTTACCAGTAACTAAAAAATGGGATGAGACTTTTTCACTATGACCCTGTTTATCAGTTTCTGCCTAGAAGCTCCTTCCCTCATCGCTACGTTACCAGTCACGTATCTCATTTCCTGAACTTGGCTTTCCAAAGTGACAGTCATTGCTTCAGTTAATTTACCCTATCATCTTATCGATTTAAAATAAATTAGTATTTTGTCTGAATCCACACACTATATCAAGAGATCCCTTGTACTTGCAAATATATTCAGATTTTTTAAATCCTATTTTTAAGTCCGAGAGGCCACTAATGCTTTCTGTGGCCATATTTAACGTGCTGTGTCTGGTCATATTTGTAGCAAGTGGCATCAGCGAGGGTCCCAATGTGAAGAGTGAGTATTCAAAGCTCTTCCCTGTTAACTCAGGTCACATACTTACTCCACCGCAAGGAAGGGATGGCAGGCATGGCACAGTCCCTGGCAAGCATGTAAACTCCGGGTCCTCTTTTAAGAAAACTGCAAGATGTGTGGTTAGCTGTAGCCTCCGGCCGTTGCCTCCTTCCAATCAACCCTAGTTTTTGATCAAAGTCGTTCTTTCCGAGGTAGCGCTGGCTAATACCTGATCAGCACGGCACTCTTCCCGAGCCTTGTCTGGCGGGCCCTGCTTGGCCTCAGCTCCGGTGGGCCCTCTGGAAGCCCTCCACACCTACTTCGGCTTCTTCTCTACCTCTCTCACATGTTGCTTTCCATTGGTACTCTTCACCAACATTAAAGTTAACCAAAAATGTCCATTGTGATCTCATCCTTTTACTTCCTGTTCATGTTGCTTCTGTCATCCTTTTACAAAGATGGAAGATTTTTTTTTAAAACATAGCACTCAGTTTTTGTGTCAGCCTGTAAAATAATGTGCCTAACAGACCTGTCAATAAATAGGATCGAGAAGTTATTGGTTCCTAGTATTTCTAGAGCTCCTACTCAGCCTGACAATATCCTGTGAGTCAATGCAAGGACACTGAGGCACCAGTACTAGCACAGACACCACTGATCTCTTGCAAGGTATGGCCAGGAAATGGTCCATCGGTTCCATCCAGGGTGCCAATATCTATTCATACGAAGAGAGACCAATGCGAGGCAAGAGAGTGTGTTAAGCAGTTTTTGGAAACCATTTGAGATTTTAGACTTTGTTTACTTTTCTTTAGACTGTTGTGAAGCACAGAGAGGAAGAATAGCAGGTGGCAAAGTGAACTGAGGTTAATTCCAAGCAAATCTTTGCTTCAACTGCCTGAACCGATCAGAGGAATAACATTGCATGGTTGAAATGCAGAGAAGGCTATTTTCACCGCCTGCGCCATGAGGAGTTTTAGGCTTAGAATCCTGGGCTTACTCCAGCACAACGTCCTGCCATCACTGTGGGTGTTTCATGAATCCACAGGGAAGCACATCCTCTGCGATGAGGTGGAGTCACAGCGCCAGCTTGGGCTGATGTCCTGGGCGGGCACATCCACTGCGGTCCACACGGGCTCCTAGGGTTTCTAAAAAGTGAACCAGTTATGTTGGTCACTACAAGCTCTTCCCATGGTAACGCCCACTGGGGATGTCTACATCCAGTTTTAAAAAACAGTTTCAGCCTCTGTGTTAGGATAGTAACAAGTGTTCTATAATGTCTCCCCGATTGGGAGGAGGCCGTAAGGGGGTGTGTGTGTGGTTAAAGTAACATACAGTTAATATTAGCGGCAGAAAATCAGGGATTCAGTAAGCAAAGAGTCGTCTGCCCTGGGGCCTTCACTGAGGTCATTATAGGCGCTGAGTGATTTGGAACCTGTCTCTTTCCTCTTTCTCTCAGTATGTCCTGCGGATCATTCCAGATGCCCAGGTAGAGAAGTGCCCGGGAGGGGTGAGTGGGTCACTGTGCTGTCATTAATCACCAGCGGACAGCTGGTCCCCGGCGCTCTCCCGGCCCTGCCCTGGCACGCTCTGCCGCATCTCACGGCCACAAGGTGCCCAGAGCCTCAGCTCCTGCTTTGTAGATCTTTCTCCTCCAAATGTCAGCCTCGGACGACACTCCCGGGGAGGGAACCATCCAACCCTTACAGTTTCTTTAGAATAAACGCATCCTCTACGCGTGGATTTTTAAGAGGATCGCAGGGTTACAACTTTGTTTTGCTTTTGGTGACCCAGCTAATGTAAAGAGAAATGCATAAAACAGAGATCACATGGACGTGAAATTAGCATCTATTATATATTTGTTTCTCGTGCCTCAAAGGATTGTTTATAAGTACTCAAAGGGATTGCTGCTGTTGTACGTCATATGCCAGCACCTGCGTAAGTATGCTCTGTGGATCACTAACCCTTTAGGATGAAGAAACAGGTTGGTTTCATTTGGTGTTGGTGTTAAAAGATCTGGGGAGGACCACAGCCAAGAAACTGAGTGAAGGTAATTGAATGTAGTATTTCTTAAATTTATCTGATGATGGCAGCCTTGTATATGTGCCCCATTTATCAATTTCCCAGCACTAACACTTATTGCAGATATGTACTGAGGACCTGTTGTATGGGCTAAAAGCCTGCGCACCGAGCACTTGAGCTTGAATTACAGCTGTGTCAATTACCGATGCTGCGACCTTAGAGGTGTCTCAGATTTCTCATCTGAGAAGTAGGAATAACAGTAACACATTAGAGTTGCTGTGAGGTCGAAATGGACTCATAGATTTAAATAGTGCTTAGTAGAACACCTAGCACATGACCGGCATACCACAAGGCTTCTTGTCATCACTGTGATTTCCTGTTTGTCTTTCAGAAAGAACTTTGGACTAATAACAACATGAAAGAAAAAGTGGATATAATTTTATCTTTGACAAATTTTTTCACGAATGGATACTTCGTCTTCCAGTGGGTTCTATCTGGTAGGCAGATAGATAGATAGATAGATAGATAGATAGATAGATAGATAGATAGATAGATAGATAGATAGATAGATAGATAGATAGATTAGAAAAGAGATTAGAAAAGAAGGATAAGAAACTGGACATACTTGCCATGCATGGTGGCTCACGCCTGTCATCCCAGCACGCGGGAGGCAGAGGCAGGAGGATTGCTGAGTTCCAGGCTTGCCTGGGCTACATAGTGAGCTCAGGGCCAGCCTGAATTACAAAGTGAGACCCTGTCTCAAAAAAAAAAAAAGAAACTGGACATACTTTGTGAATGGACAATAAAAGGAAGAGCCACGAAACAAACATGGGGGGCTTTTGACATCAGATTTTTGTGCCTTTTCTAGACAAATATCACCGGCCAGCGAGTTTGGGAGAAAGATACAACACTCCACAGAGCCGTGTGGACAGTGCTCTGCAGTTATAATTCCCGGAGACACGTTCCCTGGCTATCGGAGCTTGGCATTATTTCCAGGTGCTTTTCAGAGAGCAACCCCTGGGACCCTCAGGGACACATTTCAGAGGAGAAAGTCTAATTCCATGCAGTTTGGAACGGAAGCCAGGCTAGCTTCGTCCTCCATCTGGAGGCCCCTCCAAAAGCTCCCCCCCCCGACAATGCTAGTGTTAGAGGGTTAGCCATGGAGAGGGTGAGAAGGGACACCCACTCCAACATAAACTCTGTATTTCTGCATCGGTCACTAATGGCTCTTTCGTCCTGAAACAAACACTCAGGCTGAAAATCCAGATTTAGGAAATGAAGCCTTGCCACTTCTACAAGCTGGATACAGCAGAAAAATGCCCTTTGCTTTTTCAACTCTTCTGTGTGAACCGAAACAAAGCCCAGGAGGCTTTTGCCGGCTATCGTCCGGCCTTGCCCAAGAGCGAATTCACTTTGTAATGCACGAATGCCTCATCTCTACGCACTTGAGTGTCACAGGGGACAAAACCCTGGGCCGGGGTGGTAGAGTCCTGGCTACAGAGGATAAAGGGTTTGGCACAGGGAAGACAGCTCCCTGAGCTCCCTGGCTATCAGCAGCAAGAGCGGTTGCTACCTGTTGTCCTAAGAAGAAAGGGAAAGAAGGAGCCGTGTGCAAAGGGCTACTCTCACCCCTTTCATTAAGGGTTGCTGCTGGGAGCACAGGGGAATGGTTACCCTGACCTCACACCACCGGAAGCCAGAAGAAGAACTGAAGGCATTGACGCGCTCCTTGCTGCTGGCGAACCCCAGGGCACGGAGCAGACTGGAGAAAGCAGAAGAACAGATGAGGAGGACATTCGTGCACCTTCTTTCCGCTGTGAGTTTCTACGGATGCTGTGAGAGGACATTCCGTGAGCTTTAGTCATGGATGCTAATGTCAAGCATGGGGCCAGACATTTTATATTTTATATTCACTACGTACTTTAATCCCACAACAGGGTTGTAGGGCGGAAACAACTGTTTTCAGGGTGGCAAAATGAAGGCTCAGTGAGGTTGAAGAATACGGGTCATTTCTGATTTTTCAGGCCACTTCATTCAGGGTGTAACTTCCTCTGAGGAACTGAGAGATGGAGCGGGGCCTCTCTCAGGCCTGCCCCTGGGAGCAGCTGACTGTCCACACTCAGAGCGGGCGGAGGCACTCTCTGCCGTTGGAGCTGTCGTGAAGGAAGCAGCCATGCTGTGCTTTCTCTCTTTGGCCCTACTTTGCTTTATTTACATACTTGTGTCTTAACTTGTGAACTTCACTGCATAAAATCCACGCAGAAAACGATTCAAATTTGAATACGTGTCCTCATGTTCTCACAAAGTCAATTCACTACAGAACCAGTCCCCACGCCGCGAAGCAGACCGTCTGCCCACTTACAACTCCCCTTCCCTGCTCGCCCCGAGCCGTGCCATGTACCCCCTAGCTCATCACATTAGCCCTGTGCCTTTTCCTTGTCAAGGTTCAGAAACAACATAGACATTTCCTGTTTTATACTTAATGCAGCTGTACTAAAGATTTATGGTTCTGTATCAGGGGTTGGCAAGCCACTGGCCAAGCCCAGCCCACTGCCTCTCTTGTAGATAACACATTACTGGAAGCAGCTGTGCCCATTTGTGTACACAGCAGCCACGACTCCTGGCAGCTGCAGAGGAAGAACCACAGAGCCAGGCACATTTGCTCTCTAAGCCAGTCGAAGGAGTCTACCGCCCTCCAGTGTGGAATACAGGGGCAAAGTGAGGACAGACACCCTCAGTCTGAGTCCTCTACATGCTAATGGGCTGATCAGGGAGGCTGACAGTAACCAGCAGCTATACAAATAGACTATGAAAAATGCTCGGAAAGAGAAGCTCAGTGTCATGTGGGAAGCCAAAGAGAACCCAGTAGCTGTCCACATTGTGTTTTTCAAGTCCGCTGACCTTGGGGTAGTATAGGTTTTATTTACCCAAACAGGAGCGCTGTAGGTGGACGCTCTGGAACCATGATAGGTTATACACAGGGGCGAGGAGATTTCTGTCTGTGCTGCTGAGAAAGGCCTCATTTCATATTCAACCCAAGGAGTTGGTGAAGAGTGAACTTCTTTTTTGAGACAGGGTCTCACTTTGTAGTTCAAGGCTGAGCTCACTACATAGCCCAGGCAAGTCTCAAACTCACAGCAATCCTCCTGCCTCTGCCTCCAGATTGCTGGGGTTGCAGATATGAGCCACCACACCTGGTAGCCATTGTTGTATGTGGTTGCTGGGACTCAAACTCAGGACCTTGCACTTGCCAGGCAAATGCTGGAAGCACTGAGACACACCCCTGGCCCCAAGAGTGAACATGTAGGTTTGTCTGAAGGAAGGAACTTTTGTATCTTTCCCCTTTTGCCCGGCCTGGATTGATGTGAGAAAAGAAGATATGTGGGGGCAGCAAGGAGGAGGCTTCCAGGCCAAGACGCTGCCAGAAAGAGCCCAACCTCAGGGTTTCCAGGGGCTAACTGGGGTGGTGCGGCTGATTTCTTGGGGTCCGTCTTTCTTTGAGACCTTTCATTGAGAAGTGTTCTCACTGGGCAGGCATTTCATTCACCATGTTGGGTCTGTAGCTCTGAAAGAACCATCTTTAGGGCTGGGTTTTAGAGAAGGTACCTCCAAACCCTTCCTCATGACAGATGCAGCCCTTTGAGCTTTGGATGTTCTTGGCACATCTGAAACAGCAGAATGTGACTTTGCCTTTCTGAGCTGCTTGCTAAGAAGAGAAAAAAAACTCAGATATGGTGATTTGTATCTCCCTGAACAAAAAGTCTCCGAAAGGTTGAAACCAAATAGGAGGATCAAAAATAAAGCATACTTTACAGAAATTAGGGGCCCTTGAAACCAGGTTGGCAAGAAATTCAGGACTGTTTCAATGGAGGTAATTCAGATCCATGCAGGTATCAATAATCAATCATTGGAAGCTTCAGGAATTGTACTGAACACAATTTCTTCTGGTAGTTACTATCAGGAAATAAAGGGCAAGTTTAAACAGACCTATCCTTCCTGATGTAAGTAGTCACTTTTGAGTAAACAATATGAATAATGGCAAAACAATAGCTCACATGTATTGTTTATTATACACCAGACATTGTTGTAGTGTTTATCATGGGTTCATTTAAAGTAAACCACAGGAATATACTTGGGATTATTATATCACCAGTGCTTAGGACAGTCTCTAGTACATAGTGAACACTTAAAAAAAAAAAGAACTATGTAGGTGATTCTAGAAACAATTTTTATTAACTACCAAACTTTTATTTATGTTCCCCAAAAGTCTCTTGTTCAGAGGTGGACCTTTTAAAAGATGGATGGTTTGGCTGCTGTAATCATTTAAGATCTGAATACACTGTTAGAAGGTAGGACCCTATAGAAAGAGGTGAGCCACCAGGGGCAGGACCTGGAAGAATGCACTGTATTCTTTTTCCTAGCTCCTTCTTCCTCTCTGTTTCCTGGTATCCATGAGCTAAGCAACTTTGCTCCACTGCAGCCTTCTGCTGAGTGTTTCTGACTCGGAGCCAGCTTAGAATGCATTCAGTCCCCTTAAGTCACAGACCTTGTTAAACCATCTTCCTCTAAGCTGTGAGAAGCAGGTGCTGCATCCAGTAAGAGGAGAGTTGACTAATATCCCATATTCCAGCTGAGAAACCAGAAGCCCACAGTGTAAGGAATTCTCTTAAGTGGCTGATGATCCATGATCTGATACTGCTTTGTATTTTGCTTATACATCAACCATTGTTCTCAGCTGCTTCTCATAGTAACTGCTGGATATAACATACATGTATATGTTATTTCTTAATGCTATACATGGTATTTCTTAATATGTGTTATTTCATCATCTCCAGAATGTTGTCTACACATAACATGCTTTCATTTCTTCTCCTGAGTATCCTTGGAGTCAAACTTTTTGAGAGTTTACAAGCAGTGATGAAGAAACTTTTAGAGACAAGTACCCAAAGTGCAATCCAAAACCCTTTTTTTTTTATTGCAAAGTGCCAGCACCACAATTAAACATGAACACTGAGGCTATAGTTGAGAAGAAATAACACATATATGAACGTGTTCTGTCTGGAAAGAAAAACCACGCGCATGCCATAGTTTTACCACCACTGGTCTAGAATATCTACCCCTCTTCCACATAAAATGGGGACAAACCACTGGAATCGAAATTGAAATCAAATGCCAGTGGGGTTCAGTCAGGAACACAGCAGAGGGCGTGCGCTGGTGGGCACCAGCGGGAGAGAAAGCCCGCAGCCCCGGGCAGCTGCCACTCAGCTCCAGCAACTGCAGCTGCCAGGAGCCCAAGCCAATGCCACCACAGCTTCCTGGTTTTCAGGCAAAGTAGGATATTTGGATTTTGATGTAAAATCATCAAACGGAAATATCCACATGGAAGAACTCATGTATAAAATATTGACAATCATGGCAAGTTAAAAAATAAAAACAAGACACTGCAAGGCAAATACAGTATCTCTTTGGGCTCAACCTAGCCCACCGATCTGTACTTAGCCACTTGTGGAGGACACCAGGGTGGGGTGGGGTGGGGGTGGGGTGGGGTGGGGTGGATGTCAGAACAGAAACAGAAATGGCTTTGCATGGCTACACTTGTAGTTCTGGAGGGAACAAACACATTAAAAACAGGTTGTAACGGTTTAAGATCTTAGATTAGGGATTTCTGGGATAGCAACTATCACGATAATATCTGAATGCTTTTGCATATTCTTATTTTTAGTTTACTTCAGTATGTACATTTGAACATGCCTATAAATCATTTTAATGTTTTCATTACTTGATCATATGCAATATGATCTAGATCATATGCAATATCCCAATTCTTGATGTGGTTTTCACTTAGCAACACAAACATCACACTGGAATTACCGGCTACCAGTAACTGCAGTTCTTACAGTCATAAACTTTTTCACTTCATACGGTCAAGAGGTGAAATAGACAGAGTTGATGCCCAGTTCTGGGGGGGGAAAAAAAAAACCAGTGCAATTGCTAATGCTTGTTACTCTTGGCAGATCGAGGTTGATGATTTCTGTTTGGTCCACCCAAAATCATCTCAAAAACATGCACCTAGGAAAGGCTGAATAAGTAATGCAATTGTGGCCTAATCGTTGTGTACATTCCTAAATGCTCACCTAATGACTAGTAGTTTGGGGGTTTAAGTACTCCTCGTGCAGCTTTTGCCAGCCAGAACTGAAATGAGGCGTGTTGTGCGTATTCCACAGAAACCATTTAAAATTAAGCGGATTTGAAAAATCATTACATGGAGGCAGATACTCCTGATTGCCAGGTCTGTGCGGGCCTCGCAAATGTCAGCGCTGCGCAGGAAGGGCCCTCGTCACTGATGTCTCTCCGCCAAGATGTGTATCTGACAGCTGTTCTGGGGTGCCTTTTCCCAGCCCCTGGCCTGACTACTGTCATAAAGCCAATTAGAGTCTCAGGCAATTAATGTTATTTTCCTCAAGTGCCCCTGGAAATGCTTATATCATGTAGCACTTCAGCATGAAGTCTGTGACCTTTAGAAATACATGCCCAAGAAAAGCAAATAAGCCTGGCGATGCATGTGCTGTGTTTCATTAAATTACGAAGAATAGGAAAATAAATCGTCATTGCTGGATGCAGAGATATCCACAGAGCACTTTATAGCTTAGGACTCTGAGAAATGAAGATATGTGTCTACACCAAAACCCAGACAGTCCGTAAAGAAGTGGTGGATATACCGATCAGCACTGCATGTACATATGCTCGGCAGATTATTTAACAAAATTTATGAATTGGAACATGTTCAAAATGGGGTTTCTCAGCTAATAGTTTATAGTTCTTTGACCACATTTTTTTTTTTTTTTGAGACAGGGTCTCTCTTTGTAGTCCAGGCTGGCCCTGAGCACGCTATGTAGCCCAGGCAAGCCTCGAACTCAGCAATCCTCCGGCCTCTGCCTCCCGAGTGCTGGGATGACAGGCGTGAGCCACCACGCCCGGCTATTTGACCACATTTTCAAAGAGAGACACTAACAAGCTGAAAACGAAGGGAGAAAGCCTGACAATTTAGGGACGGCAGTAGAGAATGGAAGTATTTAATTCAAGAAAGCAGGCTTTGGGGCAGAGACAGAGTTGTCCTCTGTCGGGTAGGATGAACTGTCCACGAGAAAGCTTGTCGCATTTCTTGGGCCACCCTGAGGGTCCCTTGTCATGCTTGGTTGAGAGGAGTGCCTTGATAAAAATGTGTGGAGTAAGTTAAAATGTATGAACGGGAATAATAATGGAAAGGACTGGAAATGTGTCAGGTACGTGGAGGAAGCTGTCCCTCCCCCCGAGCGGCTCTGTGAAGTGTTCTTTGTGCCTGTAGACCGCAGAAGCCAGGGCCGCAGACCAGAGGACTGTCACTTGCAGAGGGATTAATGTTACTTCTTCATTGCATTTTCTCTTGAGCTGTGCTGTCTTTAAAACCCGAAGTCTCCCTCCACACACGTACGCCCGCACGTGCCCTGCCCCACTCAGTTTGCATTTTTAACACCTGACTAAAGCTGCATAGCTCGAACGCTCGCGTTTCGGCTTCCCTCAGAGCCCGTCACTCGCTAGCATCTCAGACTTGGCTCCAAACTCGCCCACTGCTCCTCCCTCCTGGGCACTGGTGGGAGCTGAGCTTGTGCTCTCAGTTTGAGGCAGAAGCAGCGGCCAACCTCTTGTCCTGAGAATTGCAGAAGTGGCTCCTCTGCTGAGAGGAGAACGCACCGGGCGAGCACGTTTACTGCTCAGATGTCCTGGTTCAGTAATGAACAACCACCCCACCATGGTCATCAGTGTAAAAGTCCCACTGGCTCTTGATTGTAACCAACGCACAAGCACATCCTCTCAACCTAACCAGCCCCCCGTTGGTGCGCAGGCCTGTGTAGGCCCCAGGGGAGCTCAGGACCCTGAGTTCCATGTTGTAACCTCCGGCATGACTAAGTGACACTTTCATTCCCACCCCACCCCCCTTCTCCCAGCTGCACGCACAGGCACCACCCTCCGAGATCAAATCACGGGCTGCCAGGTAGAGGGGCCGATGGGAACTGATAGAAATGAGTTGTGTCACCAGTTTCGTGACAACGCAGTCAAGGGCTGGATGTGCGAGTTCCCAGGAAGCTCGGATGGGGGGGGGGGGTGTTGTTCAAATGTAAAGGTTGCCATGGCTGCGCTAAATGCTAAGCACTTTTTTATCACTCTGGCTAATGGGTGTGGAGTATTTGACTTGATTCCTTCTCAGCGTTGCCGACTAGCTCCCAAGAGACTGCAGGATTCTGGCACCAGCTGGGCCCCTTCTGTGTTGCTCTCTTCAAAGAACATGAATCATTCTCAGATTCGGCTCCCTAAAATTCAGGTAATGGTTCACAGGAGAGCTGGAACAGCTGGGAAAAAGAAAAGCGAACCACCTGCTTAGAATTCAGGGCCCGGCATTGACAACACACCTAATCAGATCAAATTGGTACCAAAATGCAGCTTGTAAGCAGCCTCCATATCTTACACATGCTGTATCGCCAAAGTGGAAAAGGCCAAGTTGTCATATTATTCATCAGCGAATATGTGTGGTAGTGAAATTTCTTAGGCGAATCTGACCTACACACACCTAGCAAATACTGAATAAATAGAAATTTTGGAGAAGCCCTTTGCACGAGTGGAGGGACCTGGGTTCAGAGGGGTTGAGACCTCTGTTTTCACCATCCCTCAAATGCCATACAACCGAGGTAGGACGGCAGCCTCGGGCCACACGTGTTGGCCCCGGTGTCCAGCATGTCAGGCCATCGAGGCAGATGGTGAGCAGGACAGTGTTACTGAACTTTGGAAAATATACCACTTGAGAGTCCAGCTGGGGAAATGCCTGAAAGTGGAAACTAATGTAACAGAATATTTGATTTGCCACCGAAGACCTTAACTGGGAAGGTTGCCACACTGAAATGAGAGGACAGCTTGGCCGGCTTCAATCATTCAGCTCTGCTTATTAAGTATCTATTGGTGGGCCGAGCCCTGGGCTCCCAATGGCCCCCAAAGTCCTTGTACAGCCCTCCCATACACCGCGTGTCTGTAAGCACAAACACCCACAAAAGTTCGGGGCTGCATCAACAAAGTTACAACAGTATCTTAAAAGCTAAGGTCTGGGTCAGTGGTCAATGACCGTTTTTTTCAGAGGGCCAGTAGGTGGTCATCAGAGTAGATGGCAAGGTAAATGAAAATGTCATTTTCATTTAATTCAATTTGCTTTTTCTCCATGATGCCAGCTACTGACTTGGCCCCTTGGAAGCAAAATCATTTTTCTGTGATTCGCCGGGAACTTGCTGGAGCAGAACATTTCAGTCAGCCCGGGTTAGCTTCACAGAGCCACTCAGCAGGGATGTACATTGTCCTGTCAGAAGAAACTAAGTGTCATTTACCCAACACAATATATTCCCTTCACTTCTCAGAAGATGTCTCTTTGGATGCAGCCTATGGAAGGCTTTTATTTAAAAACACCTGCAGGGGCCGGAGATTTAGCTCAGTGGTTCCAGCGCCTGCCTTGCAAGCGCAAAGTCCTGGGTTCGATCCCAGTAACCACATACAATGCTGGTCGTGGTGACTCACACCCACCAGCCATCAATACCACATACCACAGTGCCGGGCATGGTGACTCATGCCTATCATCCCAGCACTTGGGAGGCAGAGGCAGGAGGATTGCTGAGTTTGAGGCTTGCCTGGGCTACATAGTGAGCTCAGGGCCAGCCTGAACTACAAAGCAAGACCCTGTCCCAAACAAACAAACAAACAACAAATAACCAAACCAAAAACACCTGCAGTTCTCTACAAGCCCCCCTCCACAGTCAAGGCATCACTCTTGGCAAATCTAGAGTCCTGGAGTGTGAAGGCCTCCACAAGTGGTCTTCAGACAAAAACAGTAGAAAACACTCCAGCTTCTCTGATCATCAACTGGGACAATTTTCTGAACCTTGCTCTACGCAGTCTGCTCTTGTCTGGTTTCTCAGTGGCATAAGTTTGTGAAGGTTAATCTGGTTTTCTTTTATTATTGCATTTTCCTAATTTTTTATACTTGGTTTTATTGATACATTCATTTTATATACACAGCATGATCATAATCAACAGCGAAAGTTTGTACCAGTGTATGACACAACTTGATTTTTATTTTTTCCCATTCCCCTGCCTACCCTATGACCCCCACCCCTATATACATAAGCTTTGTTTCCTTTTTTTTTTTTTTTTTTGAGACAGAGTCTCGCTTTGTAGTTCAGGCTGGCCCTGAGCTCACTATGTAGCCCAGGCAAGCCGCCGCAAACTCAGCAATCCTCCTGTCTCTGCCTCCCGAGTGCTGGGATGACAGGCGTGATCCCCCACGCCCGGCACTGTGGTATGTGGTATTGATTACTGGTGGGTGTGAGTCACCACATTGTCGGCCCAGCATTGTATGTGGTTACTGGGGAATCAAACTCAGGACCTTGTGCTTGCAAGGCAGGCGCTGGGACCACTGAGCTAAATCTCTGGCCTTTTGTTTCCTTTTTTTTACCATCAAGTATTTTATTTACCCCCCATTCCTCTTTTCTCTTTGAATATTTTCTATTTCACAATATCTATCATAGGTTTTAGAATTCATTTATACCTTCAGTTACTCATGCCAAAGAAAAGATTTGGTATTTACACATTTTATCATTCTTTATGGCTGAGTAATACTCCTCCTTCTTATAGAAAAACCACATTAATTGCCAACTTGACTGGGTTAAGAGACTTCTGGAGAGGTGATTAGATCAAGGGGTCATTAAATTCACTAGTGGGATAATCCACTGATGCTCATACCCCAGTGTACTAATAAGAGGTGGAGCCAGTTGAAGGAGGTAAGTCACTGGAGATGTGCCGGGAAGACCCGC
This sequence comes from Thryonomys swinderianus, assembly GCA_004025085.1. NCBI lineage: Eukaryota > Metazoa > Chordata > Mammalia > Rodentia > Thryonomyidae > Thryonomys > Thryonomys swinderianus. The sequence continues at coordinate 8,631 of PVIC010007607.1, read as the reverse complement.
TTTTTGATGGATTTCCTGAAGAGGGGAGACCCAACCTGGGTGGATGGGATCACAAAGGGAAAGAAGGTGGGGCCACGGTTTCCTGCCTGCCATGCCATGAGCTGTTTGTCCTCTGCCATGAGGCCTCGCCTGGTAGCCAGTTGACTATGGCTGAAACATCCCCAAACTGTGAACCAAAAATAAACCTTTCCCCTTGACACTATGGGTATTTAGTATTTCATCCCTGCAACAGGAAACTAAAATGACATGATTGTAACTCACAGCTGGAGGAAGTATTCTAGTTGAAAATCTCCCCTGGGCTACAGATGAGACGGAGGAAGAAGGGGCTCTTGGGAAAAACACACTTAAACACTCCTGATTCACACAAGGATAGGTCACTGTTCCTATCTCAGTTGAAAGGATACCCCGGTGGAATTCGGTTAAGATCCCAATTATTAGTAGTGAAGCTTAGTGTCAAAAAATTATATTTTTCCTCAAGCCTTTTCAGAACATGAGACCCCTAGACAGAAGCCACATTTTCTAGCTCGGTATGAAATACTCAGGACTGAAAGAAACGTGAGTATATATTTTAGCCAGAGTTGACTGGTAAGACATAGCAAATAAAGCACTCCTCTGGGTCTGTTTTGTTCATTAAATATGCTGCAACTTGAAATAGTTACCAGTCTCTTTTTTTTTTTTTTAACTGTCGTCATGTTTATCTCTGGATTCAGCTGTATTGCTGGGATACACACGCACTCAGGACCGTGGTTCCGTCCATCCCGGTCTCCTGGCCTCCGTCCACCCGCTACTTCCCACGTGCACTTAGAGACAATGGACACGAGGGTGGCGTGGCTTGGGTTCCCAGGGCCCCCTCCCTAACTGTGACTGATCCTAGCTCTCCGGCCACCTCTCCACAACTCTTCTCTACTTACACTTCCAGCACAGGGGCCACAGCGGTTGTTTCTCCATAGGACTGTTGTGACATTGCAAAAAGGCAGAAGTATAAAGTCCTTAAGACAGGAACCTAATAAGTACTCAGAGTGACAATGATCGTGACAATGATCGCAAAACGATTCCCACTTCACCGAAGGAAACTGAAGTAAGAGGATATACGAAGAGGGCCAACCTTGTTTTGAATAAGTGAGGTTTATCTTGAGCCTGAGAGCACAAGTGTCCACCCTTAGCATTCTGAGAAAATGGCTCTGGCCGTACCATGCAGAGCTGAGATCAGGGACAGACCCCACATGACATGAAAACTTTAGTTCTCATCGATTTTCCAAGTGGTCTAACCTAGTGCGAACAACTGTTGGTTTGGGTACCAGCCAAAAATTAACTGCAAATGTTGGTCCTTCTTTAACTCTTCTCCCCGTCGGCCTGTCCTCAGCCAGCCTCTTTCAGCAGCCACAGCCCATCTGAGAGCAGCAGAATTCACACAAGCGATATCTCCCAAGAGCTTCCTCTGAAACATTTGAAAAGGCCTAAAACAGATGAGGGCCCTGAAAGATGGGAATGTGTCTCCTAGGGCTGTCTTGAGGATCAAATGAGATGATGTATATACCATTTCTGAAAACAGATGTTGGGAATAAGTAGCCAATAAATGGCAGTTGTGCAGCAAGTAAAGCGATTCAGATCAACCAGGGAAAAACCTCCTGATCTAAATCTGAGGGAAAAGCACTTCCACTCTACGTGGCTGATCCAGTTCCTTTAAACAGGCAAGATCAGCTTCCGCCTCGTGTTTCCTTAAGATCATCCTAGTTTTATCTTTTGGCAAAGATCAAACTCCTTTAAAATCAGTTATGTGCACTGTGAAAATGACTGAGCCATCCTCATTAGTATAAGGAACTCATAAAATAAGTGGCCCAGTAGGTTGTAAGCCATAGCAACTAAAACTTGTGTTGGACGTGGAGTCTCCTGTGGTGTGATTTCTGCCTCTGCACCTTGGTAAGGAGATCTTCTCAAAAGACTTCTCTAAGGGCAAGTGTGTTATTTGGATAGACAGGATCTCTGCACGCCGGAACTTACTAGTCAGTTCCTCCCACTCTCCAGTTCTTAATTCACTGTCTGAAAAATGTTGATGAAGGTGACATGTCCCACGATTATCAGAATTTAATCAACAGTAAATGCTGGTGATGCTTTGGGGAAACTTTCAGCATTGTTGGTGGGAATGTAAACTAGTACGGCCCCTGTGGAGATGGCTGAAAAAATTAAAACTAGAAATTCCATTCAACCCAACTAGTCCTCTTCTATGTATCTTCCCCAAAGAGTTAAAACCATCCAATTACTGCGGTACCTGCATGCCTAATTTTATAGTGGCATGGCCCCCAATAGCTAAATCCTAAAAGTGGCCTATATGGCCATCAACATACGGGTTTTATAGACTACGGAATACTATTCAGCCAGAAGAGGGACAAATTCCAGTCATTTGTGGAAAATGGATGACTCCCTAGTGCTGAGGGAAATAAATCAGACATCGGATATTCATATCGCATTGCTTGTTTTACACGAGAAACCGAAAGTATAAATAATTTAAAAAGCAAAATAAAAGGGAGAGGAGAAAATATAGGGAGCTAGGTCTTACAGAGATGGTAATGGGATCCGGGGACAGGGAGACAAGGGAGGAAGTAAAAAGAATCAACATGTGTTATGTGTGTATACTAACTCCCTCTAACGACATATTTATTATGTATCATAAACATGTCCTAATAAACACTTTAGAAAAGAAATCAACAGAGCAAAAACCTTCTCACAGCATGTGGCTCATCATAAAAAGCGAAAGGCAGCTATTATTTAATTGATACTTCTACCACTGCTACATTATAATTTAGATTTTGCTGATGCGTAAGAAGTTGAAATGGTGACGTGGGGACAGAATGTACTGCTGAAGGTTACTGTGAGGTACAATACAGATGGCACCTCTGTGTTGTGTGATACAAACACGTTTGGCTTCTGAGATGAACGGACGCACAGCGGGTGACCCAGACTCGTAGCCAATGCTACCTTTTCATCGTTACTGTGGAGTTTTTACATGCCTGTGGAGGAAGTGAGGACCACGTTCAAACGCAATGGTCAGGCAGAGAACTATTACGGCACAGTAGTAACAGCTGCTGGCTGAAACAGGAATACATTTTTTTCGGCGATGAAGCAATGGTTGTCTTCTAGCTCTGTTTGAGAGATTTTTTTTTTAAGGGACTATTGTCATGCTGAAGAAAATCACGGGAAGAGAAGTATATTCAGGGCAGGCTGGACGGTGAAGGGTACCTTCCCCAGTCACCCCTACGGTGCAGCTGTTCCTCCTCCGTCTTACCAGGAGCATCATAAATCACCTGTACATTGACTGTTACATCATCACCGGCACTGGAATGACGAAGAACCTCGGGTGGCTTCGTGGATTCTAAGGAGACAATCTAAGGCTTAGGTCAGCTCGAACGCGAGGACTTAGAACAGGGCCGCAATTTCGCTTTGCCTTTGTGGTCCCACAACCTGTCTTCACACAATGAATAGAGTCAAAGGCAGTCCGCTCCTTCTTCCCCGCGTGACAGTGGTGCATGAAAATGCGGCTGATCTAAGCTGTGCTCATCATTTTAGACTCCGCTTGGCACTATGTACGGGGAAGAAAAGACCTTACCTGTGCGACTATACATATTTATACACATGCCAGACAAGGAGGACAAGGAGTCAACCAGATAACTGGCTGGTGGCCCTTCCCAAGCCATCACAGGCGACGACACCAGGCCTCGAGAATGATCTTCTCTAACACTCTGTCAGTCCCGCTAGTCCTTCCGGGCAGGTTGGAGTAGAAAGTTACTCAAGGATCGTCCTGTGTGCCCTTTATGAATTATGCATCTTAAGCAAACTTGCAGGAGCCAGGGCGCTCAAGTGGAAGCCTTTTAGCTAGAAAGAGGCCACTGCAGAGCTGCACCGAAGACTCCGCGGCCTTTTAGTGCTGTTCCTCGCCCCTCGTTGCCAGGGCACAGACTGCGCAGCCATGCTTTGCCTCTCGTAAGCTGCCACCCACCCCTTTCCCTTCGGGACAGCCATCCCACAGCTTTTATCATCTTTGAAATTTCAGAAGCTTCCCTCCTTCGAATGAGAAGTGCCGGGGTCACTGATAGCTTGTTTTCAGGGTTCTGAGCAGGGCTATCCGATGCCCAGGGGGTTGCTGAATGCCAGTGATGACCTAATGCACCGAATCCACAAATAACCGGAGGCAGAAAGGAAGGCTGGTATTGTTCGCGAAAAGGACAGCAGTGGAGAGAAAGAGCAAAAGGGAAAAATATATTTGGAAAACATTAAATCCTGCTCAGAGACCTTTATGATGTTAGAAGACATTTCCTACAAGATTTGGGGGTTTAGTGATAGTTAAGCTGGAATATCGAGAAAAACACAGAGGCCATAGAGCACCGTCACCTACCGGAGACCTGCGAATCAGTAGCTAAATGAATATAATCGTATGGGAAGGGACTGAAGCGAAGTAATGTATTCAGCTCCACACGCACCTCCCGCTGACTGTTGAGGGGCAGTCCTGCCCGACACGTGGGCAGGGTTGTGCCGTGGGTGTCTCAGATTTATGCACATGCTCTCATGTTCAACCCGCCCAGCCTTTGTGAGGTAGACACCACGCCGTTTCCATTTTATACACGAGCAAACTGAGGCTGAGAATGGGCCTACATGAGGGGAAGAGGGCTCTCGGGGTCAGAGGAATCCGCAAGACAGGAGGAGGCACAGGCGGAAGCCTCACACGGGGAGGGAGGAGGCAAAGGCTGGTGAGGGGAACTGTGGGGCTAAAGGGCCTACTTTTCATAGCAATCATCTCCTGAAAACTGACCAAGGACCGACAAGAAAAGCCTTCATCTCTAAAGAGGACGTGGCCTAAGTTTACCTGAGAAACTCCATGGAAGCCCCGGGGACAGCTTCCCGAGCCCTGAAATTGTGAGGCCAAACCCTGACGCTAGCCCTTCTTTTGCAGCCAGTTATGAGGGGTCCCCCAGCTGTCACAGGAGGGCCAGACCCCACGCTCCGCCCACCTCACAAGGTTAGTTCTGCCTCGAGGAAAAAAAAAAATCAAGGTTCAACGTGAACTTCCAAGTGCTCTCCAAGTGAGGGTGTCATTGTCCTTTAGTAAGATCAGGGTGGAATCAGATGGGGGGAGGCTTTGAGGGGACTGAAATTCTGCCACCTCCTGGTTATGCGAACTGGGGCCCGTTGTCCAACCTCTCCCAGCCGATCGTGCCCGACGGGTGAGCCGGAGATCCGAATGGTCCCCAGCACCTGGGCGGTTCTGGAAACTTCCATGAGGTAATGGAAGGTCACTCGGAGCTAGTGAGCCATTAGGAGAGAGAAACTTCTTTCCTTGAGGAACGATTGAGCGCTTCTTTTCCTCGCATCGCATTTAAAGGATTGTTACTACCAGCCACACCGCATCGGAAAAACAGAGCTTTTCTGTTTGGACTTTGGTTCTTGTTCTTCCCTTTGCGATGATGAACAATCTAATTTATATTTAAAATGAAGGTGGGCCGTGGATTTAGCTCAAGTGATACCGTGCCTACCTTGGAAGCACAAGGGCCAGAGTTCAATCTCTGGTACCACCAAATAAATAAATAGAAATAAATAAATAGAAATAAATAAATAAATAAATAGAAATAAATAAACAAACAAACAAATAAATAAAAATGTTTAAAAATGAAGGTATTGAAAACTTCAAGACCAGCGATTCTCTTAACAAATATATTCCCTCTAGAGAGTTACCCAAAGTGCAGCCCCGGGCCCATCAGTAATGAACTGTTCAGTGAGGGCCCACAGGACACAGACACCTGTTGATCAGCAAGTCTGACACAGACCTTGAGACACTTCTCTGGGGGAAAAGGCAGCTCTGAAGAGAGGCTGGCCGGACAGTCCGTGTGTCTAGGGGGCCTGCCTTCACTCCTCCCCAGCCCCCAGGAAGAGCTCTTCTGGGTCATGCCTGTCTTTGATGAATCAAAATGGCTTCATACCGACCTCTGAGGAATGAAGCAGCTCAAATTTCAGTATGAGAATTGAGATCTTGTACTGTCTGGCCCTTCCTTTTCCTCTGCTTTCGTCTTTGTCCCGTCTCCTCCTGATACCTCCTATGGTCAGTGTGAACAGAGGACGCTGCTCATAGGCAAGATGTGTCTTTCACGTTCCCTGTGCCAAGATGGCGGGGGGCCCTTGGGTTCCAGCCCCTCTTATTTCTGATCATCCTGACTGTCATCCTTAGCTTCTGCCTCTTCCCTCCAGGATTCCTTCATGCCACAGATCCTGGCCCTCAGGGATGCTATTTCCTTTGGGCTCTCACTAGTCTGTAAAATCTAATGACACTCATTTTTAAAATTACATATCTGTATATGTATCTGCCTTCCCCACTGCCTCCAGGCAAGGGTATACAATAGGGACTGAATATTTGTGTGAATATAACACAATATAAAACTCATAATCTAGAACCAAAAATCAGTGCTCCTAGTTCTCTGATAGTGATGCTATTTTTTGTCACTACTTCAAGTATGTTGATATTTAGATGATTCGGACAACATCGGGCAGCGAAAGTAGCAGAGTCAGGACTTGGAAATCGAGTCTACGCCCTGAGCTCCATGACAGTGCAGAGGTCTACGTCCCACTGTGTGACCTTGGTTTTAGAAACAAACTTTACTGAAGAAAATTAATGGAAAGTACTTATCTGGGAGTGCAGGTATTCAAGCATACAGAAAGGCATTTCCAAATTGTCATGAAGTATAAAGTAATAAGAAACATGAATGGGGTGGTAGGCACCTGATTTCAAATTTCCCCTATTTTTTCTATCCATATTTTTTTTTTGTTTTGTTTTTTGTTTTTTGTTTTTTTTTGTTTTTTGTTTTTTTGGAGACAGGGTCTCGCTTTGTAGTTCAGGCTGGCCCTGAGCTCACTATGGTGCCCAGGCAAGCCGCCGCGAACTCAGCAATCCTCCTGTCTCTGCCTCCCGATCTATCCATATTTTTGAGATTGCTCGTTTGTGTGTGTATTTTCTCCAGCCAACAATTTCTTACTCTACACAATTTACAGAGTTTAACCAAATGATATTCATTGGAATTTCCCTTCTATCTTTACAGCTTATTTGTGAATGTGCCGTAGGAATGTCTACGCGAGTATCTGAGGAGAACACGTACTCTGTACTGGGCCTGTTCGCCTGTCAGAGGGTGTGAGCGCGTGGGGAGACTCACCCGTGACACGTCTGTGGAACGTACACTTAATGACATCCCATGATTTAAACGCGTCTGAAAGCTGAGGTTAGAAGGTTAAGAGAGAATTCCCGTTTCAACTCAGCTCTGCAAATACATATTTAATTTGTAACATATCCTCCAACAGAAATGTCGGGATCAGGTGACTTTTAGAAGTTTGACCCCCTTAATGATCGCTTTGATCAGAATTCTCCCGGAGGGACCCTCAACTTCCCAGGATGCCTTCCTCGGCGCACACCTGCCTCCGCGCCGGCAGAGCACAGCCACCTGTCAGGCACTCGGCTTCAGACAACGCGTTTAAATTATTAAATTATTAATGACGACTACATCCGCTGCCCTCCCCCTTCCCTCTGCATCACCCTCCCAAGGCTGAAAATTTCTCCCACTTTAGTTCTTTGGAGAACAGGGCAGTAATGTGGAGAAGTGTGTTTCAAAGTAGAGCTCGCTGTGTGCTTGTAGAGGAGGGGGTGCCGGGGCTTTGGGGCCACCTCCTCCGTCAGCTCGTACGGGAAGAGGGGGAGTCTCACGGAGCTCCCTCCTGGCAGAGGAAGGCCGCGGCCCCAGGGATCTACTTCTCACCGCAGTCAATGTTATCTCCACAGGGTGGGGTAGTTTTGATTTTTTTGTTCTAGAAACCAAGACCTCTGTTTTGTATATTTATCCTAGAGCTGCTGAGTAGCAAAGTGGGCACACCAGTTGTAAAATCACAGGTCTTACATTTTCTACCAACTCATCCTTGTAGTAACTGACCCAGTTTTGAAGACAAGAACTCATGACTTCTGGGAAAACGTCCTTTCATTCACGGCCTACACCCTGCCGTTAGGCCACACCTTCCAGCAGAGCTTCCCGGGGGAATTAAGCCCCAACCTGGGGTTTAGAAGGAGTGAACTGTAGTCTATAGTATCAATCTGCTCTTATTACAAAAACACGAGTCAAGTCTGATCGAAGGAAGAATAAGGATAGAGACAGAATTCAGATTTGAAAGGGTACGTGGCAAAGCTGTGAATCTTCCCTCCACTTTTTGTAAAGTTAAAACATGCGACACACTGCAGCTCTAAAGCTTTAAGCGATTTAACTTTCTTGACTAATTTGGTTAAATAGACGCTATGAGTTAATTCAGTCCAACAGTTAAAATATTGGGATCTGTTGCCGTAGACTGAAGAGCTTTGATACATCGACATTTTCTTCCTCAGGAACTTGTTTCTTCTAATGGAAACAAGTTTCCCTTCACATCTGAAAAGAAATGATGTTGAAGATACATACATTCTAAAGAATGTGCCATCTTCTAAATCACTGGCATAAATTTTAAGCTCTTCTTGGGGGGGGGTGCAGTACTGGGAATTGAATTCCAGGCCTTCTGGAGGGAACGACAGGACAGATATACTTTTATGTCACAGTTAATGAGCGATATTCAGCTCTCTCT
>PVIC010007606.1:34789-50605 GCA_004025085.1 Thryonomys swinderianus | reverse complement strand
ATACTGAGTGTGGTGACTCACACCCACTAGCAATCAGTACCACATACCACAATGCTGGGCATGGTGGCTCAAGCTGTAATCCCAGCACTTGGGAGGCAGAGGCAGGAGGATTGCTGAGTTTGATTGCTCCCCTGGGCTACATTGTGAGCTCAGGGCCAGCCTGAACTACAAAGTGAGACCCTGTCTCAAAAAAAAAAAATGGATGAGATGTTAGATCACCCTGATGACCCTGCTACAGTGACAAATGTCCTTTTACCTGAAAGAGGGAAGATAGACCAGTGTTGAATGACTTAATAAGAGAAAGACAAGAGCAGCCATTGCTACCTGCAAAGGGGACCATGAGCCATGATATATAGTCTCTAGAAGCTGGAAAAGCCAAGACTCCAGACTCTCCTGTAGGACCTCTAAAAAGGAACACCATGTTGCTGGTACCTGGCTCCAGCCTCAGAGATCTATGCCAGACTTCTGACTTCCAGAGTTCTCAGACAATAAGCATGCAGTTTTAGGTCCCTAGTCCACCTGTCTGTGGTAACCTGTCACAGAGATTAAGCACCAATAAGCACCTCTCCCTCCATCAGCAGAGGGCAGGGGCAGAGTGCATGAGGTCTAACACCACTCTGCAGAGCGGCTCCCATTTCCCTTTCCTTGTGAACCCTCTAAGGGTCTGCTCCCTTTCAGCAGCTGTCTCTCCACAGCTGGCCAGGGAGGCAGAACAGACAGGCTGCTTCTGGGTGACGGGGTCACTGCTCCCAGGATCTGCTGAGCCATATCAGCCCAGCCTCCCTCTGCTCCATCATGCCCATGTCACAGCAGCCCAAGTACTTATCAGGGCTTTGCAGTAGAAGGTGAAGTTGCATGCTGGCCTGCCACATCCTGGGTGAAGCCCCCTCCCCCCCCAGCATCACTTAGTCACTTGCATGGGCTCCCCACCCCCAACAGCCACAGGCCCACCTGCCTGGCCCCAGCTCAGCATGCCAATATCCCTGCCCACTTCTGTTCTGCTCCCAGGACCAGGCAGGGAGGGAAACGGGCAGAGCACGCACCGGTACCCACAAGGAATGGCAGGACAGTGGCAAACAAGTGCCTGCAGCCTAAAAAAGGTGATTTCCATTGTTCCTCTGCTCTAGACTGCGTGTGGCCAGGAGGAACGTGGCTCTGGCACAGCTATGCTATCTCATTCGTGAAGTCTAAACTTTTCTGAGTTTTCAGAGTTAGCAATTAATGACAATAACCATGTGGAATCAAATATAAATCATCTTAAAGCCATGTAGACTATGCTTTGTGACTGCTGGGTTATACCCTAAAATGGTGACAGTGGAAGTTAATGGAGTATTTGGTGCTGCTGCGATTTGGTGTATACTTGCCTTTCTAGCCTCACTCTCTGGTTTATCTGGCTCCTATCCAACATTCTAGAGTTCGCGGCTCCTTCCAGGAAGAACCACATGGCCCTTGGACCCTTTCTTTCCTTGACTAGTAAACTTGGCTACTCTTCAAACCTGTTACTATTATAACTGTTATTTTTTTTTGAGACAGAGTCTTACTTTGTAGTTCAGGCTGGCCCTGAGCTCCCTAGGTAGCCCAGGCAAGCCTCAGACTCAGCAATCCTCCTGCCTCTGCCCCACGAGTGCTGGGATGACACGCATGAGCTACCACACCCACAAACCTATTATTTTTAAAAATACATATCTGTTCCAAATTTATAAGGAGCAAAAAAGTTCGCATTCAGAAAATGGACTTGATAGGGAAAAAACACCAATGATAAAGCACTGGGAGGCACTGGACACAGCAAAGGGGGCTTCACTTTACAGCTGGCTCGGAGAGTCTGGGCCCCAAAGGACTCACAATCCGTAGTTCGTCCTGTCCAGGGCAAGAGCTGCCTGCCCAGAGACCTCAGCTGGAACCCGTGATCTAGAGGGGAAAGGAGAACCTCTGTTTGGTTTAGCATCGGCCTGCCAATCAGAAGGCTGACTTTGCGCTGTCATCCATCCACAAGTTCACTCGTTATCTGTTTAATCCTCCTTTTGTGAAGAAAAATCATTTATTAGCCAAGCAGGGTTGGTGCCACTCTGAGCCCTGCGGGAAGGAGGTCTGTGCAGCGGGCTGCGGTAAAGGGAGGCTGCTGAGGCCCAGGGGGAGGAGTGGGCAGTGGGCCTCTCCGTAGGAGCCTAATGAAAAAATCTGGTGAAAGTGAGGCCTGGCTTTACAGCGCTCTTGTTCAGCCCTTCGCTCCATTCTCGCCCTCTCTGCAAGGTTGGTGAGTGGCCCAGGTCCCTGTGGGTCTGACAGAACTACACGTTCCCACGGCCAGTGGCCCCAGGTCCTGCACACAGCCCAGGTTAGAGGCTCAGGTTCTCCTGCTCTCTCTCCTCTTCCCTGCTTCCTCCTCTGTCTTTGATAATTTGTTCCCAACAGGGAGCTTTGTACAGCTGCTCCAAGAGAAGCCGGAGGAGCTCCCGGGGGAGCCTCTGCCCAGGTGGAAGAGACCGCAAGTGAGCGGCCGTTATTAGGGGTGATTGCCGGGAAGCTGGTTGTCATGGCACCACCGAGGCTGGGGCTGCACTCCATGCTGTCCCGCTTCCCGGGCTGTGTACATAATCACTGCTATGCGAGGCAGACGCGCAGAGGGGGGACGGGGTGGCTCCCTGCTGACAGCAATCTCCGTGCAGGGCAGGGCGAGCAGTTCATGCTGGGTGGGCAGGTCCTTGGCACAGGCTGAGTGCCATGCGGGGAGGGCCTGGTGTGGGCTGGCCACGGCTCCACTGTCTTCTTGTGGCTTCTGTGCGAAGGTGCCTCTGTCCCCAGCACCGGTTTTCCACAGGAGACAGTGCTCCATGCACTGTGGGTCGGAGCAGGAACATGGGTCAGAGTAGATGGAGCGATGGCTTCTCATCACCCAGGCACTGTGCTAAACCCTTTATGCAGTCACTTGCCTTAGGGTATAGGCTGAGAGGCTGAGGGAGATGGCAACGGAGCTTTGGTTTTCCAGTTTACTCCTGTCTCCCGCCTGGCATCACTTTTCCTCCTCCGATGAGCAAGGGTGACCCCTTCAATCTAGTGCTCAGAAAAGATGTCGGGAGCCCCCGTTCTGAGGGGAACCTGGATTGGTCCAGGTCTTAGCCCTCTGAAGTGGGCTTCCTCATCTCTGCTGTCACTGGCTGCAGAGAACTACCGGGGTGGAGCCATCTGCTGGAGGAGTAAAGACACTGGAAGCAACACGGAAACAGCCATGTTGACCCCCTACCTGCTCAGGCCTCCCACAGGCTTCAGACATGCCACCATCATGGGCTTGCTTTCCCCTTCACCAAGGCTATGCTCTGGTGCGGTGAGAGGGCACTTTTTTACAACCACTGCAGAAAACAATGGCCTTCTCCCTTGGCAGCTCTTTTGCTTAATGACTTGGCCATGGAAAAGTCAGATAGGCTCTGCTGCCTTTTTTTAACTTTCTGTTTAGTGGCAGAGACCCAGTGGCTGTCTGTGCTGCTGCTAATATCCTTCCTTTAGGGCCCAGGCCTGTCCTCAGACAGCTCTGCAGAAACATGGGATCTGTGGTGTGTGGAGTTCCTGAAAGTCACTCTTCTGGGAGATGGAGATGCTTGTGCTGTCCGCGCTCTCCCTGCTTTACCTCGGTGCCTGGCTTACCTGGCTGCCTCTTCCTCAGATCTGGAGAGGCAAGGATGGGGTGTGCTAATGGGAATTACCTATGAACAACGTCTAACCACGGGCATGAGACTGAGTTTCAACGTAGCCTCTATCTCTTTACTAGATCTTTGTTTGACTGTTTTTATTTTTTTAAAAATAAATTGAATTTATTGGTACATTTTAGGAATACATTATGACCATATTCCTCATTGAGAATTCTTACCTGTATATGATATACCTTGATTCTCATTTTTCCCATTCCCTTGAGATCTCTGACTTTGTATAAATTACTTTCTGAGTCCGTTTTTCTCATTTCACTTTGATATGATAGATTGTTATGATAACATATTAACAAATACTGAACGTTTAAAGCAGGCCAGGCGTCATCTCACTGAATCTTGAAAACAAGCCAACTGAGGCTTCATTATTGTCCCTGTTTTATGGACAATCAGACTTACAGAGGTTACATGGAAAAAGTGAAGTCCCCGTTATTCACCTGGGGACTATTCACTGTTCACCACTATGGTGTCTGTCCTTTCTCTCCAGCCTCCTTAAAACCAAGTTTCTAAACCACAAGAATCCCACAGATACCCCTAGCTGGCCTTTGTAATTTACCCTCAGGAATCTGAACAGAGCACTTCTACCTGAAAGCCACCTACTGGCCAAGAGCTGCTCCGTGGCATTTGAAGTTTTCTAACAGGGAAACTTCCTAAGGGCTCAGGCTCTTGTTTATTCCTTTCTTTCCTGACCTCTTACCCTTCCTCTGCCCTTGATGGCTTTTCTGTCCCGAAAGAACAGATTTGGAAGCCATCACTTCCTTCTCTGAAGCGCTAGAAGGAGGCTGTAATAGGAGTTCTGGCCAAGACACAAAAGTCACACCATAAAACCTATGATCCTTAAACTAGCTTAGTAAATACAATTCAGTATTAAATGATAGACTATTTTTTACTATTTGTTATCTAAAGCATAAAGATTAAGGAAAACTTCTAGGAGAAAAATTTAAAATTGAAGTGTTATTTATTTTTTTATTTTTTAATTTTTTTTGCAGTACCAGAGATTGAACTCAGGCTCTTGTGCTTCCAAAGTAGGCATGGTACCACTTGAGCTAAATCCCCGGCCCTAACATTGAGGTAATCCTGACTTTCGTCTTGGTTTCCCTAGGAGTGGGAAAAAGCTAATACTCTATGCCTCCATTGCACATTCTTGGTTTAAGAATCATGGTGTTATTATATCCCGAGACAAAGATGACACTTTATATGATGCTGTATCTTATCTTGTTCATTTGTAGACTTGGTAAGTGTGATTTAATGTCTGTGATATGCCATGCCAGACGCTGTTTCATGCACTCTGTTATTACTTCAGACTTCCCTAGGGCCAGCAGCCATGCCCTGAATGCCATCTTGTAATTTTGTGGTCCTACAATGATACTAGTGCAGAAGATGCTTAACACATAGAGGCTGAAAAATATTGTGCACTTTCAGGAAAATGCACAGGATGTGCTGGAGATTAGGATCTTTGGCACTACTGTTGATTTCAACTATTTCATACTATATTTGGTCTACATGCATTTTGGTCAGTGTCTCCTCAGAATGTAAATTTCACATTCAATTTAAAATGAACTGAATATTAGAAACATTTCATCATTTCACATCTTCCCATCACCCACAATACATTCACAAAGGTAGTAACTGTCTCACTGTGCCCAGTGCAGTACCTTATTAACATTTACGGACCCACCTCTTGCTTTGTTTGATTCCATGGTTTTAACCTTCAGATGGACAATCCCATTGTTTAAATCATGTGGAGCTCTTCAATGACAACTTCATTGCATGACTGGGATTTTCAAATAACATCAAAATTTCAGCATGTACTAGTTGACCTCAGGATTGAGGACGCCCATCTATGAGGCAAATCCTATTTCAATCCTTATGTTTAGGTTAAAGATAGAAGAGGAGATAAGAGGAACTATCATTATGAGCTTTGCGGGGATGAGCATGGCCCTGCCTTCTGCTGTCTCTGGTCTGTGCTTGGTGACCAGGAAAGCCTGCAGGTGCTCAGAGTAATTCAGCAGATAACAACACTTGGACTGGGCTGCTTGAGTGGATAGCAAATCTCACAATGCAGTTATCGGTGCCGCCCACTGAGCTGTCAAAATAGAATTATGTGAACCACACAAGGGTCTTGAATTAGCCGATATCCTTAAACACAGGTCAATTGCACACGGAGGAGATTCCCCATTTCCCTTCTCTGTCTTTCAGTGCCTTGCACATGGTGAGTGTGTGTGTGTGGGGGTGCAAATTCATTACATAAAGTAAGACATAAGCCCAATCATTGTCAGCGTCTTTGGCATTCTTTTCTGGGACTTGATTTCCTTGGCTGGCAAAAAGGAAGAAATGCAATGAACTCAGTTTTCATGAGGATCAATGAAGATAAATGGATGAGAAAGGCTACATCAATAGTAAAGGGCTAAACAACAAAAGGTATCAATGCGATCATTTTATTTTTTTGCATGAACCTTAGAGTCCACAGAATCTGTACATTTCCTCTTCAAATCATCCCTTCCTTCATCTTTGTCAACCCAATTAATGTCCTTTTCATCTAGCCAGGTACTTGGACCACAAAGCTGGAATGAATGCTTGGTTGTTTATCTCACCATCCATAAAGTTTCATAAATAGAAACTTTAAATAAGTTCCTATTTATACTGTACCCAAAACAGGCCCCAGGTTCATCCAATCTGATCACTTTTTTTCCCACAATATTAGGGATTGAACTCAGGCAGGACCTTGTGCTTGCCAGGCAGGAGCAGTGCTACTGAGCTATATCCCTGGCCCCAATCTGACCACTTCTATTGTTACCAATTTTGGCCTTGTCTGGATGGACATTTCCAGAGCTTCCTCCTTTTCCAGGCATCCACTTTTCTCTTGATGCTTTACTCCTAAATGGTCTCAGGGTGATATGTTTAATATGTAACCACCTCCTGCTTTACATAAAGCTTCCCTCGATTTCCCCTTCATTGTTATAGTAATAACTAAACTCCTTACCATTGCCTACAGGGCCACCACACTGCACAACTCTCAACTTCTATGCACAGAACACAACGTGACTGGTTCCTGTAAAGCAGGGGATGGCTCTGGTATAGCTGCCCCAGTGACCTGGGCCACCAGCCTCATGTTCATTGCTCCATTAATGTTATCATGAGGCCTCCCGGTCACCTTTCTACCCTGAGTCACAAAGCACAGGCTGGTTCAGACCTGCTGTTTCTGTTTCTCCCCTAGAAACACCGTGCACTGAATCTTGCTTTGTTTGTGAGAGTGTTGTTTGATTCTTTCTCCTGGAATAAAGTGCTACACAGGCTTGAGGTATTATTTTTCTTTTGTCTGGAACAGTGCTTGGCAGCAATAAATATCTGTTGAATACTTGAATAACAGATTATCATTACTTCATAGTCTCCTTTTCGCTTTATGTTGCCTATATGTACCAAAGATTATCTTCCATTTTTCCCAATTGAAAAATGTAACTTTTAAAATGATAGTCTATTGGCATTTTCCTATTTGCAGTGTCTAGGAATGGATTTTAATTTTTAAATTCTGTTAGTACAAGTAAAACCTAACAGAGTAGCTTATTTAGTCATGTAACAGACACAGGTATCCCTCCTTTTCCACTTCCCAATTTCTCCCTCTTCCCTTCCTCCTCCTGCAATACTGAGGATTAAACTGGGGATTTTAGGGATGCTAAAAACACATTCCAGGCCGGGCGTGGTGGCTCATACCTGTAATCCCAACACTCAGGGGGCAGAGGCAGGAGGATTGCTGTGAGTTTGTGGCTAGGCTGGGCTACATAGTGAGTTCAGGGCTAGCTTGAACTAAAAAGTGAAACCCTGTCTCAAAAAACTAAAGAACAGGGCCAGAGATTTAGCTCAGTGGTTCTGGCACCTGCCTTGCAAGCATAAAATCCTGAGTTTGATCCCCGGTAACCATATACAACAATACCAGGCATGGTGACTCACGCCCACCAGCAATTAGTACCATATACCACAGTGCCAGACGTGGTGGCTCAGGCCTGTAATCCCAGCACTCGGGAGGCAGAGGCAAGGGGACTGCTGAGTTTGAGGCTTGCCTGGGCTACATAGTGAGCTCAGGGCCAGCCTGAACTACAAAATGAGACCCTGTCTCAAAAAAACCCAAACCAAACCAAACCAAAACACCTAAAAAACAACAACAAAAACAAAAGAACACACTCCAGGACTGAGCTAACTCTCTGCTGCTGGTTTTTAAAGTTAAAGATGAGTGAGCTGAGTCAACCACTCCTTTAGTGTTAGTCTTTTTATTGGTGTGAGGAGAAGCACCAGGAGCTAATTTATCAAGTTGGATTGGCAATAGTTGTTCACCTCTAGAAGCCTTCTATTTAGCATCTCTACTATACATTCTAAATGCTGAGAGGGTTTGTAATACACAAATAGCCATAATGTAGGTGGAATTCGGTGAGAAAGACCAAAATGAAAACATATAATGCCACACACCCATTAAATTTTCTGACAGGGGCATTTACTCCTACTCGGGGGGGGGGGGGCATTTCTAGGAATTCTGGACAAACATACCACAAATAAAACTTGAAGGGTATGGTTGGCAGAACAGTGGCTCCCAAACATGTCTACATCCAGTTCCTGGATCCTGTGACTATGTAAATATGGCAAAGGGAAATTAAGATGTGGATCAGATTTGGTTGCCAATTGACTTAAAAGAGTTGATATGGCATTATCTGGGTGAGCCTCAAATCAACAAAAGTGTCCTTCAAAGTAGAAGAGGGAGGCTGAGTGGAAGGTCAAAGGGATGTGATGTGAGAAGGACTTATTTTGCTGTTACTGGCTTTGAAGACAGAGGGAAATCTCTGAGCCAGGAAATGGGGGAAGCATCTAGACACTGGAAAATGCTTCTGGAGCCTCCAGAAGGAAAGGAAGTTTGGTTCAGACCCATGACAGACTCTAGTCTACTCTATAAGATGTCAGGAATCTTTTTAAAGCCATCAAACTTGTGGTATTTGTTACAGCAACCATAGGAAACTGATACGGACAAGAGGTGAATTCCCTGATTTCACCACTGGCAAGAAGAATGGGCTGCCTGAAGACCCATTCTCCTGCTGCCAGAGCCCTATAGACTCATAGGCCAGGGCCCCTCCCTGGGGAAAATACCCTACAGTTAGTCCTATGTTCAGGATGCTTCCCAGTCCTAGGACTACACTGTCAGTGGTGGCTTGTCCAGACAAAGATGACAGGAAGTTGGGTCTGAGATGTCACAAGTTAAAACCACCCACAGCCCCTGACCACCCTTCCCCATTCACAGGATCTATAGCCACAGATATTTCATTTCAGCCTCCACTGGTTTTTCATCCAAGACTCCACATGAAGGATAGGGCAGGACCTGGGAAGGTGTCAACTGCTAATGAATGAGACCCCAAAATTAATCGGCTTTCTAGTTCTTAGGAAAACACACTAACTGGAGCATCTAGGATGACTAATTGATGGAATTAGTTAATCAAAAATGGAAATAAGGATGGGGGGAAGTGATTCTATTTTTATTCTGGCTTTGGTCTCATCTACTCTGCTGTTAATGCTGTTAAGCTTGAAGGGGTAGAGCACCTTCAGATACTGTGTGTTTGTGCATGTGTGTGCGTGCATGTATGTGAATTCTGCTCCTTGTAGCAAGGCTCTGTTTGGCTTTTATCCAGAGTGGGAGGTTGTGTGTATGTTTGTATTTATAATTCTGTCATCAGGCAAAAGCATTTGAACAAAGGACCATGCCTTTTTAACCTATCTGAGCTCCCCTGAAATAAACACTGTTAATTATGCCCTAGATCAATACTGAACCCCTTTTGGAAGCTGTGCCAAGCCTTGGAGGCTTTGAGATTCACAGCAGCTGCAGGCTCAGTTGATGTTTTTGGACACATTCCATCAGAGACCTAGGGAATAAGCTGCAGGCTTATTAAAGGATCTCATGACTTAATAGAACCAGGGTCTGGCAATTAAGTGTGTAGATGAGGGTAAAGATGGAGATGGTTTGTACCCTTTGTCCAAAAGCTGAGTTAGTGTTGCAGTTGGAGGATCTGGCTGATTGAGGCCATGAAATTATCCTTCTGGATGTGAGGGGAAGGTCACTCCCTTCCTCCTGCCAAACACCCAGGAGAGGACTGAATTCTCATGGAAGCAGATGTACATGAGTTTGAACCACTATCCTGCTATAATTTTTTTTTTTGAGACAGGGTCTCGCTTTGTAGTTCAGGCTGGCTCTGAGCTCACTATGTAGCCCAGGCAAGCCTCGAACTCAGCAATCCTCCTGCTTCTGCCTCTCAAGTGCTGGGATTACAGGCGTGAGCCACCACACCAGGCTGTCCTGCTATAATTTGGGACAAGTGTCTTCATCTTTCTACCTTGCCTGCAAGTGGGAGGCACTAATACAAACTTTCATGGGTTGTTCTGAGAACTAAAGGAGGAGCAGAAGGGTTCAAACCCAGTGATCCACCTGCCCCCACCCATCTTTGGAAGAAAGTAGAAATTCTGTTTTGGATTATTAAGTTGGGTATCAAGCTTTGCCTTGTTCTCGTGGAAACTCAAACTGTCTTTACTGACTACACTGTTCACTGAATCATCTGATTTTAGTCGAAAACTGTTTATACCATTTCTCCTCCTCTCCATGAAAAAGTCAGGTATTCTTCATACTTTACCCATTTTTTTTTCTGGTACTTGGAAGTGAACTTGGTGCCCTCATACTGAGCTATAACTTCAGGTCCCCTTTTCTAGTTTAATATATTAAAAAAATAATTTTGAGGCAGTGTCACATCAAGTTGGCCAGGCTGGACTCAAATTTGTGATCTTTCTGCCTCAGCCCCCAGAGTGCTGAGATTACAAGCATGCACCATCACACCTGATCAGATAGACTTCTGTGTATTTCAGGGTCAATGGCTATTGCTTTTGGACAAGGAAACCTGCCTTCATTATCTGAGGAATGGAGTTTTGTGTTCAAGCTTAGGCTGCAGATTTGCTATGGTGGAGGGGCCTGGATACTAGCAAGGAAGGCCCACAGACAGCAAACTGTGGGCAGAGCTGGTGCTGCAGGGCTGCCCTACCACTGTGGCAGAGAGGAGCCAGGGCCCCTCATTCTGGCTTTCAAGACACTTCTTGCCCAGTTTTGTCTGCAAGTCAAAAGGACAAACTGACACCCCAGGATCTCAAGAAACAGGCAACAAAGAAGCCAAGCTGGCCAAAGCCTCAGTGGAATTTAGCTGCATCTGAAGGAACTGCCCTGTGTCATCAGGGAAGGCACCACCACGAAACTTGATATTATTTGACAAATGTGCACTTGGAAGCTACCATGTACCTGGTGGGTACAAAAATGTGATAAAAAATACAGTGAAGGTTTCATTTAAAAGCTTTGTTACGGAAAAAGACACAATGCCACTAATCTCTCTTGAAATACCTCCCTCATTTTGAGCACACTTATTTCCCACATTGTGTCTTTAGTTGGGCCATCAGGGATGCTCCTATGTCTTGAACTGACTGAGAACATTTGCTTTTCATGGTCATTCTGACTTTGAGGAGCAGACACATATCACACAGAGCCAGATTCTGTGGACATAGAGGTGGACACACCATCATGTTTTTAGAAGCTTCCAGAACTCTGTCAGAAAGTGGCAAGAACAATGGGCTAAGTGCACTGAGGGAGTATCTTGAGGGGACTAATGGCAAGTCAAAAGGACAAGCTGACGCCCAGGATCTCAAGAAACAGGCAACAAAAAAGCCAAGCTAGCCAAAGCCACAGTGGAATTTAACTACACCTGAAGGACCTGCCCTGTGTCATCAGGGAAGACCCCAAAATTAGTGCTGCAGTTGGGGGGATTTCCAACTGAGATCTTAATCATTGTATATCTGAGTATTGGTTAGCATCATGGATGTTTTCTAAGAAATATATCTTTAGGCTGGGGATTTAGCTCAAGTGGTACCACGCCAACCTTGGATGCACAAGGGCTCGAGTTCAATCCCCAGTACATCAAAAAGAAAGAAAGATAAAAAGAAAAGTATTATTGGGCAGTTCTGTTGTGTGAACATCATAGAGACTATTTTCACAGATCAAGAAGGACGAGATGTCCCGAGGCAATATAATCTTCCAGGGCCACCACTCTTGACCAAAATGCCATCATGTGGTACATGATTGTATTCACTTCCTGCTCCATGGCTTCTGCTCTCCCTTAGCATGAGATTCAAGTGTTCTGCCCTAGCTTACAAAGCTTTACACAGTCTGGTCTGATATCTTGGCTTCCTTTTCTATGCCACGCCTCCCTCCCCAGTGCCTTCCTGTCTCTCCCCATTGGTCTTTGTTCTATTCTTTGAACATGCAAGGTTAGTAATCCCATACTAAGACACTGGCTCCCTCTTTGGCTCCTTCTGATAATTCAAAGGCTTTTACTGACTCCACTCTATGAAAAAGGGTTCCCCAACTAAACTCTAATACTATTTGACTTTCTTATAGTTTTTGAGACTGTAATCTGCTTTACTTGTACACTAGAATGTTTGTTCTCCATCCTCCCCACTAGAATGCAAGCTCTCTGAAGGTTGAAACTAGGTGATATTTGAGAACTGATGTCCAGTATCCTGGTGAAGAGCTGCAAGCCCAGATCAGATCCACTCTGGTGACAGTAGAATATCATTTCTCCTCTCAGTGAGGTGCCTTACTGGTAAAATGTGAATAATGGTAATGTGTACCTATGAAAGTGGGCATGAAGATGAAATAAGCCCACCTATGTATAGCTGGCTCACTTCCTAGATATAGTAAAATCTTTAGACATGGTGATTATGACTCTTGACATAGTTTCTTCTACAACTATTGTTGCTGTTCTTCCTGGTTTCACTTTGTGTGTGTGTGTGTGTGTGTGTGTGTGTGTGTGTGTGTGTGTGTGATAGTACCAGGGACTGAACCTAACAACTCCACATTGAGTTGTATCCCCAGCCCTTTTAAGAATTATTTGGGACAAAGTCTCACCAAATCACTCAGTCTGAACTCAAACTTGCAATTCTCCTGTACTTCCCAGAGTGTTGGGATTATGGGTGTGTACTACCATGCTCAGTTTTGGTTTCATTTTTAAAATTACCAGGTGGTAGGGAAGACAGGGTCACCATTACAGCCATAATATACACCATGCTTATCTGTCATTGCACATAATGATTCTTTAAAGGGCTGGGGATACAGCTCAGTGTGAGTGCCCTGTGTTCAATTCTCAATACCACCACAGAGAAGAAGTGAATGTTATTTTACTGTATTTAATAATCACAAGTACCCTATCAGGTAGATAGTGTCAGGAGCCATCACTGTGCTCCAGGGCTCCAGGGCAGTGATACCTGAGCATCATAAAGTAGGGTATCCACAGGCCCTCAACACCTTAAGGCTCTGTGGCCATTCAAGGGGTTGCCTTTTCTGTTTGCTGACTTACCTACTTTTCTTTTTATGCTGCTAAACAAATTCCACTTAATAAGGACCTTCAACATCTCCATGGTGACTTCTTAGTGGAAAAGAAGCTCCACGGATCTCATAGCTTCTAGAAGCAATAGAAGACCCTTCCTACCATGAGAAACCATTTCAGCACCACGGAAATCACTCAGGCAGGACCAAACTAGGGTGCACAGCTGTGGGAAACTGGAGCTCAGTGTGCGGTACTCATGACTCTGGTCCTCTGGGCTTCTGTCATGTTTCCCCACTGTCCTTCACGACAATCATACTCTCTGTCCTCACAACCACAACGTTCTGGGGCTATATGAGAACCCTGTGTCCTAGACCTCTTTCCTCCCTTCCCTGGGTGGGGGGGAATGTCACATCCTGTAGCAAGGGAACCAATGAATTGTCCCTGGCCATCCAGTTCCAGGTCTGTGCTCATGTTCAGTTTCATGTCTTCCTCCTGAAGGCTAGAAAAGATCACGCTGACCGACACATTATCAAAAGCCTGAGAGAAGGCTGGAGATTTAGCTCAGTGATTCCAGTGCCGGCCTAGCAAGCACAAGGTTCCTGGTTCGATCCTTAGTAACCACATACAACAATACCAGGCGTGGTGACTCAGGCCCACCAGCAATCAGTACCACATATTACAGTGCTGGGTGTGATGACTCATGCCTGTAATCCCAGCACTCAGGAGGCAGAGGCAGGACAATTGCTGAGTTCAAGGCTAATCTGGGCTACATAGTGAGTTCAGGGCCAGCCTGAACTACATAGTGAGACCCTGTCTCACAAAAAAAAAAAAAAAAAAAGAGAAAAATAAGCCTGAGACAATAATTTTATTGTGTATGCCATCCAGTCTGGGCTCCTTTGCTGTAGCAGCCTCAGTACATGAACATGCCTTCTTTTACCTGTCTGCTTTTCTATCACAGGCCTTCTAGGAAGCCCCACTCTATGGTAGGCACTATGTTGCATTAGGACTACAATGGAAAAGCATTTTGGGTGGAGAAAGGTCCGAACAGGCAAGGCTGGTGGGGCTGCACTAAGCAGGTCAGGGTGCCCAGGCTGTGGGGACCTGACTCACAGGGGCATTAGAAGGGAGCTCAGATGTCAGCCTTCTTAGTTTGTAGGCTGGCGAAGGCAGGCATTCATCACATTTGACCAGTTTCTTCACTAGCCCTGAATACTCACTCATCAAAGGGAAATGCATGGTCCAGACTGTCCTAGTGCTCTTCCCTTTGCCTATTATTTCTGGTGTCTCAAACTGCAAACATGACCCTTGGTACTACTGCCAGAAGCAACAGGGAAAAAATAGAAAATAGAGAGATGAGGGGGAAAACAAATCATCCCCTTCAACCCCTGCTGTGCACGCAGAGTGAGGGACATATGGAAATTAATATATGCATCTCTGATAACACGGTTTTCCTCAGCACTCTGATTAAACGCCAGTGGTTATTAAATACCCTCCTCCTCAGAGCTCATCTTCCAAGCCAGTGCTGTTTTCCATTTTGAACCCTGACAAACCGTCTCAATTCCACGCGCGCACCTCGGCTGAACTGTGGTCAACTGGAGCCTGGCGTCTGAGGAGGATGGAGAAAATCAATATGAAATGTCAGGTGAGAGGTCAGACTGAGCTTGTTTTCCCAGCTGGCAGGAGCTGGGGCTGCCATAGCAGCCGCTGAACAAAGGGAGATGCGCACTGAGGAAGGTGCACTCTGGACAAGTCAGGACAATGAATTTCATTTGCTTCTTAACTAGATTAGCAGGTTTGCAACTCGGAGCTCTGTGGTAGTGGGGTGGGGTGCTGGGAGGCAGGCCCGGTGGAGACCTGCAGGCCTCCAGCTCACTTCTGGGCTCCCTGGGACAGCCCAAGGGCCCTGCTTCTCTGGGGCTGGAGGGAGAAGCAGGCCCTGTAGGACCACGGAGCAAGTTTCCTGCTCCAGAGTGTCAGGACGGCTCTTCCCCAGACCTCAGCTCAGCAGTTGCTGCCTTGTCAGGTCCCTGTCACCTCCACTCGTAGCACCAAGTCACCTCTTTCATATCACTCATCACAGTTGCAATGCTGTGTTTGTGATTCTCTGGTTCATGCAACTTTACTGTTTAGTGTGGGTAAGTTGGTGCATCAGCTTGCCTGGGCCGTAGGGGACCCATGTAACTGCTCTGACACTCTGGGTGTCCCTGAAAGGGTGCTTTCGCATGAGTTTAACATCTGCTTTACTGGGCAAAGTCATCTGCCTTCCCATGGGGTAGACCAGGTGCAGCCAGCTGAAAGCCTTAATGGGCTGAAGAGGCTGAAGCTCCTTCCAGCCAGGGCGTCCCCTCAGCCCGCCTGCCTTGGAGCCGGGACACTTTCTTTTTTCTCTGGAGCTGAGACAATGGCTCTTCTTCAGTCTTAAATCTGATGCTCGCTGGAGTTGGAGCTGACATTACCCTCAGCTCTGCTGAGTCTTCAGCTACAGAGAGCAGATTTCCAGGACTTTTCAGCCTTCAAAGTCATTCTTTTATTTTTTTTTGCTTTTTGGAGACAGGGTCTTGCTTTGTAGTTCAGGCTGGCCCTGAGCTCACTATGGTGCCCAGGCAAGCCGCCGCGAACTCAGCAATCCTCCCATCTCTGCCTCCCGAGTGCTGGGATTACAGGCGTGAGCCACCACGCCCAGCATTATATGTGGTAACCGGGGATCGAACTCAGGTCCTTACGCTTGC
>PVIC010007606.1:0-34689 GCA_004025085.1 Thryonomys swinderianus | reverse complement strand
TCAAAGTCATTCTTATATCTACATGTACACACACACCCCTTGGCTCTGTTTCTTTAGGGAATTCTAATACCAAGAGCTCTGAGAGAGAGGAAACTGTACGTTATTGCTCATGACTATGTCCTGGAGTCTGATACAGTACAAGCATATAGTATGAACGCAATAAATACTAATTAAGTCAGTGAACAGCCCCACCCCCCCAACTAGCAAAATGGAAGGTTTCTAAGCACCTTATTACTACAGGCCAGGAATGGAGGAGAAACAGTGGGGACACTGCTGCTGCCATTTGTTGGGTTCTATGTCCCCAGCAGAGTGCTATGAACTTATACCATGATGGCATCTGCCTCCTATGAGCAAGTGGGCCTGTGATGTACCTTTAGCATTTTGATTGGCCACCAGGAAGCTGTCTCCTGTGCAGCTCAGGTCCCCTCACTGCCAGGGTGTCCCAAACTGAATGCCCACGCATCATTCCCTCCCAGTCCCTGTACCCTTGTGCCATTTGTGTCAGCCCTCAGCCACACACTCATTTACAAGCCCATATTTACCAACCACTTAGTTACATCCCCCAGGCTTCGGTAATACAATGTGAGCAGGACAGATTCAGTTTCCATCCTCAGACGGCTTCCAGTCTCGAGAACAACATTCAGCAACTAACACTGGATCCATGTGATAAGAGAGACTTCCAACCTCACTTCCAACATGCCATCAAACATACCGCATCCTTTCCCTTCAGTTTCCATAGCCACCATGTTGTCCCAGGTTGTGGATTTCTCTGGTTTTGAGACTAAAAATGTTTCAACTCTCCTACCTTTCTTCACACTGCTGTATTCATATTTCACAAAAGAAATTCTGTTAAGTCTGTTCCTCAACTAAATGACATCAAGCCGGTCCCTGTGTACTCTGGGAATTGTGCTTCTCCAAGTGGCTCACATACACATGTATCAAAGGAGGCCACTGAGGGAAGAGGACACTGGGACACACCAGCAAGTACAGGGAGCCACAGGACAAATGCTGCGTCTTCTGTGGCATCGATTTGACTTAAAACTTGGGGGTGGGATAGGTTATTACACTGAAAATAGGCATCTTGCAAGGGAGACATGCAACATGTCCATGAAATCTTCAGTAGGAAAATAAGACTTCAAAGAAAATCTGCACAGTCAGCACCTCTTCTCAGATCCTTGTGTGTTTGCTTTCCTGAAAGGAAAGGTCCAACAGAACACAGCAAGACTCTGGGTTGTCTCAATGTGTCCTCTTTCCGTGCCAACAGGGTTCCTGCCTGGACCCTGCGGAGCTGTACTTGTTGGAAAAGCTTCAGAGCAATAGCTACTGTAGAAGCCAGTCTCTGAGCATAGAGTGGGTGCTCCGTGAACAACCGATGACATAACATGATATGAAACCATGAGCTATTGACTCCTGTCTTTGAAGACCAACTTGATATAAACTATCACCCTTATCGTACCACTTTAACTTGATAATCCCCATTCTCTGAACTGACATGTTATCATCTAAAGACTCCATGTACTTATTTAGAATTTTACCATTCTGTGGCCACAGCCCCATCTAATCAAATCCTCTTAGTACTTCCACACTTGGGTCATTCAGCATCTGCCATCCCTGGGGGTTTGTCTCAATTTCCCACCTTCCTCTGGAACATCCTAACCCCTAAATGATTTTTACTATCTGTCTGGTGTTAAAATAGGGACTGTCTTGCATATTGTCCTTGAAATGTTTCCTGGGTGCATCTTGCCTCCCTAGCTACAACTCAAATTCTTGTCTAGAAAATAAGACTTACCTTTGTGTTGCACTGCCCAGAGCTATTTAGAGTAGTAAATGAATCACAAGAACTGGAATATCATGCTGAATTTTGGTTTAGTCAGTGCATGGGAAGCGGCTCACCATGGTGTAATTGGACTAGGCATTTATGCCTGAGGTTTTGGGGAATAACTCCTGAGTCAGGGGTCTGCACTTTATGGTGCTGCCCTGAAAATACCAGAGGATCTGCTCTAACAAGAAGCTGCCCTGGGTTACTGCCAGAGAACATGTCCTGGCCCTGGGAAAATTCCCCTATTCCTGTGCTGGGCCCACTGACCATTGTCTCTCAAGTTAGCAACATGCTGTTTTCCTTCCAGTTTCTATGTAGGTTAGGACAGAGTTCAGTAGAGTTAGCCGAATTAATTAACTATATGATGGGTGTACTTATTCTTCTGGTCTTATTCTATTAAAAGTTAAGCATTAATAGAAAATAGTATAAGGAAGTTAGAGTTAGGGAAAAGATTTAAGAGAATTGTATGTAGTTTGACATTTTGAGAAATTGATTCCAGACTTATGATCATCATGTTTATAGTTACCTTTTTGTTTCTGTTCTTGTTCCTAAGAAATGTACTGATTTCTTGACTTTTTGTTTCTACCAACCAAATGATAAATGTATAAGATAATAGTAACCATTATTGACTTCATGTTACCCTTCTAAATCAGTATAAATATAGCCTGATCAATAAACACGGTGCCTGCTCAGTATTGACTGACAGGTCCTCCCGATCCCATCTTTGTCTGTCTTGTGTTTTCTTCATCCTCACCCCCCCACTCAGGTGCTGTCTGATTGCCGGCAGGCTCTGGCATCAGTGATTCTCAACGGGGAGCAATTTTCTCTCCCCAGGGGACAATTCATAATGTCTAAAGACATTTTTGGCGGTCACAACTGGCATTTGATGTAAAGCTTGGGATATTGCTAAATATCTGCTGGTGCCTAAATCAGCCCTTCTACCAAACAAAACCTTTGTGGGCCAAAATTCAGTTATACATATTCCCCTAGTTTGTCTCTTTATCTTACCTATAGTTGAACCCCACTGTTTTGTCTCTCACTTTCTCTGAAAACTGACTTTGATCATATTACTCGCCTCATTACTTTAGTTCACTGATATTGACCAAAAGAAAAAAAATCCACTCTTTTGTGTAACGACACTAACAATAAACAAGAGCAAAACACAACATCATGATTTTTATGGACCAGCTCAGGAATTCCTCCTGAATATCAACTTTCTTCTCTGTCATTTCCTACAAAAGACAGATAATCAACCACCCAGCACTTCCACAGACATGTTGTTTTATTGTTTTAAAGTGCATGAGACTGAACGCAGGGGCACATATGTGCTAAGCAGTCACTCTATCTACCACTGAGCAACCTCAGCCCTCTTTATTTTGAGACAACATCTGGCTAAGGTGCCCAGGTTGGCTTCAATCTTATGATACTCCTATCCTCAACCTTCTGAATAGCGGGGGTTGTGGGCATGCACCACTATGCTTGGGTCCACAAACATGTTATAGCACATCATGCTCCACTGCCTTTCCACAGGCTGATCCTTCTGCATTGAGTGAGCTCATGAACACGTACCACTCAAAGATTGATTATGCCACATCATCAGTATTTGTTAAGCATCTCTCCTGGCAAGTCACTGGGAAAGTCACAGCGAATGAGACTCTCCAGTAGAAAGTTCTAGAATGCCACAATGTCCCCTATTTGCTCTAATGTGGTGCCACCAGCTGCCTATGGCTTTTAGGAGTTTGAAATGTACTTGATATAAAAGATATGTCACATTTTAAAGACTTCCTGTGAAATAAGGCTGTAAGATACCTCACTGACAGTACTTTCAACATTTTTCTCATGTTAGTCCCAAAAAAGATCCATAAGATGGCTGTTATCTCTCTCCCCTTCCTTCTTTTGTTTGTTGTATCCACCCTCCACTCCTTTACTTTTTAAATTTTGAGGCAGATCCTTGCTAAATTGCTTGCTTTGTCAGACTGAGCTTGAACTTGCAATCCTCCTACCTCCACCTCCCTCAGCATGGGGATTACAGGTCTGTGGCACCATATCACCCACTGTACACGGAGACTATATGCTCAGAAAGGTTAAAGAGAGGAGGATAAAAGCAGCTTAAAAAGGGAACAAGGCTGTGACTGACTGGGTGACTCGAATTCTATCTCTGTAGAGACAGTTACAGCTGCTCCATGCCACACCTCTGCCAGAAAACAAGCAAAGGGAAATCACTTTGAGGGGCACCAGCAGTGCCCTCCCCTCACTGGCACACGAGTATGCAGAGAACCACTGAGTTGCTCGCATCACATAAGTCTTGAAGTTAAAAGTGGAGACAAGTCCTTTGTTCTGATTCTATAGCACACAGGAGAGGCAGCAAGCACGGGGCAGAGGAGACAGTGGGTACGCTTGGCTCCTTTCCTTTCCTTTCCTTTTCCTTCCCCCTTCCCCCTTCCCTCCCCTCCCCTTTCCTCTTCTTTTCTACCCTTTTCTTTCCTTTCCTGGAAGCAGTTCCTGTGCTAGAAGTGTTCCCTGCCAGCTCCAGGCCTGTCCTGTCTTCCAAGCACTGGGTGCCGGCAGCTCCATTGCTCACGCCTGGTCTTAGCCTTTTGATCCCACACTTTCCAATCTCAAGGGGGTCAGAGCTGCCTTGCTGTCCCCAGAATTCCCTGCGGGACTGTACACCGAGCTGTGCCTCACTCTTACCCTCTTTTTGTAGCTTTTCTTTGTCGTCCACCTGAACTGTTGGGGCTTTTATGATTCTGGTTCCTATAGCCTCATCTTCTCCAAGGGGGCAGCTAGGCCCCTTCTCATGGCCCGTTCGCAGCCTCCATAGGGTCCAGCAGGAACTGACTGTCCTGCCCAGACCTGCCTGGAACTCTGCGGCCTAGAACAGCTAGTTCACCTCCCTGCGCAGGCCACCCCTTTATAACCTCTCCTCTGCTCCCTGGGCTGCCCCGTAGGTCATTCTTCCTCAGCAGGAAGAGTGATCTTAATGCAGATCTGGATCATGTCAGTGTTATTTACACCCTTTGTGGACGGGGTCACCTCTGCATCTGCGTGTTGGGAATGGAACATGAAGTTTCATTTATACTGAAACATCAAAAGCGGAGCTGACACCACACTTGTGGTTTCTTTACTCCCTGTTGGTCAATGAGATCGAAACCTCCCAATGCCGCCCACCTCCCCAAAGTCAGGGGCCAGCTCCCCCACACCACCCTTGGCCACTACTCACATTTGGTGTGCCTGTCACACAGGGCTGATGCCCGCATGTCGCACAGCCGGATTGTCCCTTTGCTGCTGCTGTACACGAAGGTGTTGCAGTGGTGGGGGTGGAACTCCGCCGCTGTGATCACCTCTGTGAGCTCCTCCATGTTGGCTGGCTTGATGTCCACGATATCTGGCACGGACGAGTCAAGGAGGGAACCGAGAGGAGGATACGGAAATTCGGAGGGTGAGCGAGGGCACTGTCTCCCAAGGGTGGCCAAGGGTGTAGCTGATCCTTCTTAGGTGTCATTCCATGTGCAAAACCTGTCCTGTTCCACAGTTATGAAAAATTGCTCTCCCCAGGCCTGGATGTTGCCCTAAACAGATTTGCTCTAGAGCTTGGGTGAGAGTTCAGCTATCTGGAAGAGGTCAACCATAGCCTGGTAGAAGACTTAGGTTTCCACAGAACATACTCTTAGATTTATTATCTATTTTTCCCTTCCCTTATTTTTCTCTTGAATCAGGACTTTTCATACCTCTATTTTAAAACCATATGTCTTACACAGTTGGCTTTTTATTTATGAAAGCAATTCAGTGGGAACAAAGGCCTCCTGGACAGGGTTTGTAAGAGTGAAGAAACTGGTTTCTAGTGATTTCTTCTCAGTCCTATCAAAAGTTTGGCAGGTGCCTGGTGGAGACAGAGGTTCTGTCTGAAATTCTACAACTTCCCACAGAGGATCAGACCTTGTGTTGCAGATACTGTTACACAGTAAAGTTGGCCAGGATGATGCCCACTTTTTCTAAACTTCAACATGTGCCATCTTTATGATTTTTATTCCACCTATATATCACCAGGTCGTAATTTTTACTCAACATTTTCCTTCAGGTTATCTTTATATAGGATGACTTTTCTCTAAGCAATGCTCATTAAAACCAAGAGTCTGATGATAGATCAAATAAAATGTGTAACAATTAAAATGAAAATATCCCATAAGACTCTGTAGCACATGTTGGAAAACAAGGCATTAAATCAAGAAGCAATAACTTGATACAGACCATCCAGGGATGGATAAAAACCACCTTCTACTTTCAATAAGCAAGTAACACAGTCTTCTCCTTAATGTGTGGATAGGGACAAGCAAATGTGCTGAGATTTTGAATCCCACTAGTGTGAACCAAGTAGTCATCTCCTTTCACATGTCACCTGTGTTCCTGAGAACTTTTCCAACATGTCATCTGTTGCCATGATCGATTTGTCTCTGCCTGTGCCTTCCTTCTCTTCCTTCAGTTCTCTCTCTTGCATCCTGTTGGATTCTTTCTAACATCAGCTTGCGACTGACCAAACATTACATTTTGGTTTAACTTCCCCCACCCAATGCAGATGCAAATATCATTTGGGTCTCTGAGGCATGTGAATCCGTGAATTTACAAAACACTACCTTGAAACTCAGTTTCTGCCAGGGTGAGGAATACTGCTGCAGTCACTATTCACTCTGGGTCAGTATACACTCTAGCTTGTGCTGCTCCCAGGGAGGCTGCGACTTGCAGCTCTGATATCCTCTCTGACTGTCTGACTTGGTCATGGGCTCTGTGGCCATGACATGCAAAGGCCCATGGTCAACTGTTGTCAGATTTCACCACCCACCCTAACCAGCATCTTGATACTTTACACTTCCAATAAGTATGTTTCTCTTTTCCCAAAATAGAGGAAGCAAATCTAGTGTCAGCTTTTGCAACTTCTCCTCGTGTAGCTGTAAACAGAAGCCGAACAGGAAGAGATCTTGATGCTGTGGAGGGAGGTGCTGTAGCCAGTTATTTTTCCCATCAAAAAATAAATTCCCCAAGTCAGGATGTGTGAAAACCAAGTGCCTAAGCATATCTATGCACATCCTCCACAAGCAAGGACGCTTGCCAGGCTGTGCCTGCTAAGTCTGCCCAGGGCCTTTGCTTCCAAAGCTGTCCTCCCTCCCCCAGCCTTGACCTCCACACCTGCCTTTCCACCGGCCCTTTGTCCCTAAGCCACTGGCTTCTTTCTTGTCCGGTTCAGAGCCTCCCTTCTGACTGGAGCGCTTGTCAGGCTTGATTCTATGGGACTTGTGTATAAAGTATGACTCTATCCTTCTCTTTAATAACTTGTAATCCTAGCTACTCAGTGGTTTGAAGCAGGAGGAGGTCAGCCTGGGCAACTTAATATGATCCTGGCTCAGAAATAAAAATAAAGAGCTGAGGTTGCAGTTCGGAGCTTCTTGGACTCAGCGCCCAGCACGGAATGGGGGTGGGCACGAAAACTCTGTTGTTGCAGGAAAGGAGGAACACCAACTGATGTTTGCAAAACGCTAAGCACTGCTCATGTGCGCCCATCTCATTTGCCCCTCCTCTCAGCCTTAGGGAGTCATTCTTCTAACAACCCCAAAAGCAAGGGAACAGTGACTAAGATGAATCACCAAGGTCACATGACTCATAGGCAATCAAGCTGGGATTTGAACCTGAGCTTGTGCAACTCCAATGTCCAGGTTCTTGGCCACAGTGCCATGCTCCTTCTCCTGAGGACAGGCCTCGCCAAGCCTGAGCCTGGCCATCTGGCCTTCCTGATAACATAGTGCCAGTCGGAGGGCAGCTTATTCCCTTTGCTTTGGGCCTGTATTATAGTTCATCTGGTCCTTTGGTCCGGGCATTTTCTAGAACCAGGATAATTATGTACTATGATAGCAGAGATTTGGGGACCAGCCTGACAAGGGATTCTTGGCTTGTTTGCTAATGAAGAACTTGCTGAGTTTTAGAAACATACTTGAAATAGTGTACTGGCTAAAAATTCAATGACTCATGAGGAACAATGGAGGGAACTTCACATTATTCTTGTAGAAATCCTCCATACTCCTAAGCCTTCAAACTGTTCTGAAGGAAGCTGGGTATTTGCAGCATTTTTTTCCCTTTGGGTTGGGAAGGAGAAAAGAGATACACATTGCATGGCCCCCTGGATTACCTTGGAAATGGAATGATACGTTTTGACAGCCAATTTTCTCCTCTTTATCCATAGAGCTCTCTGTCCAAATTATTTCCTTGTTTTCCCCAAAGAAGTAAGTGATGAACACAAAACACAGCATCAGATTCACGGCTAACTTACAACATTGGCACCAACAGATTGCTATTAAATTAACCCTGGGGCTTGACAGATTTGTTCTTTGTGACCCCAACTGCTTCCGGCATTCCTTATTAATGCTAAACCCTGGCAAATTACCTCTGCTAACAAAAGGGGTTAATCTGCCTCTCTACTGGGACTCTGGGGGCAGCTCACAGGACAGAAGGGGGCACAGCCAGCCTGGAAGCTGAGCTCTAAGCTTGGAAGGCAGAAGGCAGAAGGTGAGGGCACTGCTGTGCCAGGCAGTAGCCTAAGGCATCATTTCAAATAATAATTGAAGACACTGGGAGGTCACCTCTTAAGGGATCAGTTTCAAACAAATAAGAAGTCAGAGCCATAAATTACATCAGCTGTGCGATGAGGGGATGGAGAGGGTCACGGCAGGACAGTCGGGGGTGTGAGCTGTTCCAATGCCATTTCCTTAATCTAAGATTGGAAAATCCAACCTTTCCAATAAAAACTCCTGCAATATTATAAAAGAAAAAGATTGATGGCAATATAAATATATATAAAGAAGTGATAATGTGAATTTTAATCTAACTCAGCACTGTTTTGGTAGTGATATTTACAAGCCAGTACGAAAACCCATAAGCAAAATTCTACCTCTGGCAGGATCACAATTAGACTTAAATTTCTATGTTGAAAATAATATCTAAAAGATGAGACACTGCAATGCTAGTTTTATCAGGATGGATCTATGAGTTTTTTATTTTATTTTCAATTATCAATAGCATTTCTGCATTTTTAAAAATAAAGTTATAGCATTTTAAGATGAAAAAACTTAAGATATTTGTTATGTTTATAACATATGGTAAGTGAGGAAGTTAGGTAAGAAATGTATACTTCAGTCCAACTATAGCCTCATTGAGAAAAGCCAAATTAAAAAAAATTAGAAGGTAAAAGTGAGACTGGAAGGAAATACAGCTGTATCTTGTAGAATGACTAGATCCTGAAGTCAGTGTGTTAAGTTATCCTTTAGCAACCAGGCTTCACTCACTCAATTACTGCTTCATGTACTGTGTAAATGTTCCCAAAGATCTACTGTCTGCCAGTATTCAGGGTGTAGGGGACACAGAAGTGGTTATCCTGACTGAAGAACACCTGGCCTATGGGGCTCTTCACTGTAAGGGCAAAATTGTCAACACACCAGGTAGAAAGTATAATATATACATGCACTAAACTAAAATAAAAGTGGATTGGAGACTTAAATATGAAAATAGAAATATTAAACCTGCTGTAAAACAGGTGAGGCAGAACTCTTAGAGACACTGGCTTAGGTAAAGACTTTATGAACAAAACCTCTACAGCATGAGAATTAGCACAAGGAATCAACAACTGGGATCTCATCTTATTAAAAAAAGCTTCTTCACAGAAAGAAAAACAACCAGCAGAGTGAAAAGACAAACAACAATATGGGAAAAAATTTACTAGCTATTTCTCAGACAAAGGGCTACCATCTAGAATATATAAACACCTTAAAAAAAATCTGCCCCCGCTGGGCATGGTGGCTCATGCCTGTAATCCCAGCACTCAGGAGGCAGAGACAGCTAAGTTGGAGGCTTGCCTGGGCACATAGTGAACCAAGGGCCAGCCTGAATTACAAAGCGAGACCCTGTCTCAAAAAAAAAAATCAGCCCCCAAATTTAAAGATCCAATTCAAAAATGGTCATCTGAGATGAACAAACACTTTTCAGAGGAAGAAGTAAAAGCAGCCAAGAATGCTATGAAGAAATGTTTAACATTACTGGTCCTTAGAGAGATGTAGATGAAAACAACCCTGAGATTACAACTCACTCCACAAGGAATGGCTGCTGTCATGAAATCAACAACAAATGCTGGTGAGGCTGTGCAGAGCAAGGAACCCTTCTTCATTGCATGGGAATGGAGACTGGTAGATCAGTGCAGAGATTCCTCAAAAACTTAGGATTAGAGGTTCCATTTGACCCTGCTATTCCCCTGCTAGGTACATACATGAAAGAATTAAAGGATTCATATCATAGTAACATATGTCCACCCATGTTGATACCAGCTCAGTTTGTGAAGCTAAATCTTGGAAACAGCCCAAAGACCCATCAACTGGAGACTGGATAAAGAAGAAGTGTGTGTGTGTGTTTTAATAAAATGGAGTATTATTCTGCCATAAAGAATGATAAATTTGAGTTATTTATACTCAAATGGACATACCTTGAGGACATAGTCATAAGTGAACTAAATAGGTCACAGATGTGTAAATGTTGTATCTTTTCTCTGGTATGAGAAACTGAAGACATAAATGAGTTCTAAAATGTATGATAGATATTATGAAATAGAAAATATTCAAAGGGAAAAAGTGGGTAGGGGTAAATAAAGTAGGGTAAAAGTTGATGGAAAAAAGGAAGCAACGTTTATGTATATAGGGGGTGGAGAGTTATAGGGTGGGCAGGAGAATGAGGAAGAATGAGAATTAAATTGTATCATATACTGGTACAAATTCTCAGTTTTTAGTGTGATCAATGATGTGAATATAGAATGTACCAATAAAATCAATGAAAAATTAAAAATAGCATAATATGCAGTATATTAGATAATGACAAACACTAAGTAGGAAAATAAAGTATGGGAGAAAGTGTGTGTTGTAAACTGAATAGAAGAAAGTTTCTTGAATAAACCAAATAATTTTGAAATTTTTGCTTTTCTTCTATTCCTATTTTCTTAATAGGTTAAATTATTAAGCATTAACTTAAACTGTGATGCAAATATACTGTGTGGATAAAACTGGACCTTTTATTTAATTTTTCCAGTCTCTAC
Source organism: Thryonomys swinderianus (assembly GCA_004025085.1). Classification (NCBI taxonomy): domain Eukaryota; kingdom Metazoa; phylum Chordata; class Mammalia; order Rodentia; family Thryonomyidae; genus Thryonomys; species Thryonomys swinderianus. Next base: position 23,749 of record PVIC010007606.1, on the reverse strand, counting down.
AATGAATTATATTATTAAACAATCAAAAACCAGAAACAGCTGGGCATGGTGGTTCACAGTTGTAATCCCAGCACTCAGGAGGCAGAGACAGGAGGACTGCTGAGTTCCAGACTTGCCTGGGCTACATAGTGAGCTCAGGGCCAGCCTGAACTACAAAGCGAGACCCTGTCTCAAAAAGAAAAAAAAAAAAAAAACAGAAACAGAAACAGGAAACAGTAGTTTCCTTGATTTAGCATCATCCATGACAGTTGAGGGACCAGAAACTTCATCTTTATGGGTAAAGTTCAAAGTAATATTGTTACACGTGTAACAAAGTGGGGCTGGGAGGCTGGAATTCAGCTTGGACTCTGTCTCTAGCTTGCCAAGAGAGAACTTGGAAAAGCCACTTTCCTCAGGTTTCAATTTCTTTGTCTTTAAATGAATAGAACCCTATTCAGATGCTAAGGATTTTCATTACCAAGAAGATAATAGAGAAGATCATGAGTGATTTTTCCTTTGGACTGAATCCCTTCTTCTGCAGGAAGCCCATGTTTCTCTGTGGAGAGCATTTCTACCTATGGATTTGCTTCGCCAGCTTGGAAGGCTGCTTGCTGACTCACATGCTTCCGTCTCTTAACCGCTGATTCTGCTGATACTGACAAGCTTTTCTCTGGGTCCAGGCCAGTCAAAGGTGGGGGAGCCAAGGAGAGTCCCTTTCTACAGGGCTGTTACAAAGACAAGGCATCTCACACTGACTCTCAGCCTTGCCAATTATTTGGAAAGGAAGGTAGAAAAACAGTTCTATCTTGCTCATGAGTATTGAGCATATTGGGCTGAATCTTGTGACATGACTTACTCTGAGGTCTTTTTTTTTTTTTGCAAGGTCTGAATTTAATCTTCAGCTATTAAGCAAGGATCACAAAGCACTTGGATTTTATCAGCTGAAAGGATATGTAGAGATAAAGCACTGGAGATCTCAAAAGAGGACCTTATGGAATATTACCCTCTTAAGAGCTTAAAAAAAGCCAATGTGCAAACATTCATGGAGTGTTTGGCTACTGCTGGGCTCAGTGTGGGGGCTGACAGAGACACATGACATGATATTAAATGTGTAGTGAGCTTGAAAGCCACTGGGCTGAGATACCCTTAATGATAGAAGGAACTCTGAAAAGCCCATAACCATGAACTCTTTCCTACATGTAGGGTAAAAAGCCTGAAATTCTATTGCTAGAAACTTTTCAATTCAAAGGCCTATTCAAGTCTAATTTTCCTTAGGAAGCATTCTAGCCATTCTTTCATGATCTGTTTATCCACAACTCCTTGAATGTACCTTGGTAAGGATACTTGACTGATGCATAGTTTACTAAAATTCATAGTAGGAAAGGCCCATATCTTAATTATATGATGTAGACCTGAATGTTAAGTCATTTATAAAAAGAGAAAGATGACTATGGACAATGGTATTTGTCACATACCTGGACTTGACACAGGCTCAGAAATCGTTACATTCATCTTCTCTAATATAGTTACATTTTATCGCCTTTTGTCCTGATTCTTACTTTGCTGGTCAAGCTACGCTAACTGGGTTAGGCTCAGAAATGCTCCCTGGGATTCCTGTTCCACTGGGTTTCAGGTTAGATGGGTTACAAAAGCATTTTCTCTAGAGAGTGGGAGGAAAAGAGGAAGTAACCATTTTGTACATACTTACCTCTTAGTCAACCAAACATTCAAATAGGTACTGCCATTAAAGGCTCTCTAATCAATTACCTTGAAGTGAATCAAAAGGGATGTTGTTCTAGAGGGTGTGATTTCATGATTTGGAAGGCATTAAATAGGCTCATGCTTCCCCAAGGGCTTCTGGTCTGCAGTTGCTCCACCCCCCCCCAAATCCTCTCCTCTGAGTGCCAACTGTGGGAAAGCTTCAGCTCATGACTCTGGGGTTCCAGCTTGCTTGTGACTTCCCTTTCTTGACTTTATGCAGACTTTAGACTTATTTGGCTTCCACAGAATGCAAACCAGAATAAGTCAGTCATACTTCCTCTATCCTCCTCTTCCTCTTTCTCACTTTCTTTACACGCACGTACCTCTCTGATTGTGCTTTTCTGGCTGAATTCTAATGGGCCCATCCCCACCCTCAAGATTTTAAGGCCACATTTTCAGGGACACACTTTTACTGTTCATGTCACCTGTAGTTCATATAGTAAGCCATCTCTAGGCATTTTAAAATAAAAAACCCCACAGTAGGTTAAAAGATCAAGTTGTCAGGCTTATATAGTGTGAATTACTTCACCTACAGTTTTCCTTAGGGAGAATAATATCCAAGAAACATGGTAGTAAGAAAAGTAGGGTGGGAAATGCTCCACATCCTAAGAGCTACTATTTATTAAACTTTCCTTCTGTGCTAGGTGCTCTGCTTAGTACTTTAAAATTACCTCATTTAATCCTTAGAAGAACCTCATAAGATATATTATAACATCTATTAACTGATGCAGAAATCGAGGTCAGAGAAATAAGTTGCTAAGATTGCACAGATTTTATGAGATGAAACTGGGTTCTGGATCCAAATCCAGTGGCTGTGACTCTGAAGTCTACAGTTCCACCAATGCTAACTATACCTCTCTGAGGAAGCTTAAGAAACCCAAGAAAAAAAATCTGCAGAGATGAATTCTTACCCTCTCTCCATGAAAAACATAAAGCCCCAAAGGGAGGAGAAATCCCACTCATAACCCTCAGGACTGGCCTCAACACTAAGGTTAGCATCCACACAGACCAGGCACCCAGCTTGGGAGAACCTGTCCTGTTCCTCTTAATATGAAAAAGACAGGGTTGACCTGAACTACACAGAGTAGTACGCTGTGTGTCATTAGAGCTGATATTTTTATTTCACACTAAAGGCCCATCCATAACTGATCTGCACATCTAATCCCTTGGCAGGATGAAAATGACTGGAGCAATAAGGGGAGAAATTGGTACAGCTTTCCCTAAAACCTGCCCAGAAGAGCGCCACTGGAGTGAAGGGAAGGTAGCTGTCCATGGTACTAGGAGCACAAGAGTTGAGCATGTGAACCCTTGATAAGGGGATCAATGTAAAGAACAGTAGACAATTGAAACTGCTACACAAGCTTACTAAAACTCAACTGGTTCCTTCAGAAAACCCCTCATAGCTTCCACCAACGTTCCCAGCTTTGCTTATACCATGCTCCTCCTCCTCTCTGGGCCCAGTGATAGTGGCCTTCTTTGAGTTACTCTAATACATCATGTTCCTACTTGGCACGGGACTTTTGGGTGCACTGGACAAATCTATCCTTTTCTGCCAAGTCAACTCATATTTGTTCTTTCATAATTTGACAGTCAGCTCCTCTGCAAAGCTTCTTTTATCTTCTAGTCAGAGAATTATAGTCACTTCCTTTACAGAATTTATTTTAGTTTATAACTGCATAGTCACCAGTGTTATTGTTCGATTAATATCATTCTGAAAACAGGGTATTTCTTTGCACTTCTGAGTCCTCAGGCTGAGTGTAGCAGCTGGTACAAAATAGATATGCCATGTTGAGGGCTGTGGTTGTACTTTTTTTTTTTACTTGATATGGCTCTACTTTAAGGGTCTCTGTTTGACTAGAGAGGACCCAGGCCAACTCATTCTTAGTCCCAAAAAAGAGATTTTCAGAATATCACCATTTTCATGAAGAAGTAGCGTTTTAAGAGAAATTTCTATTTATTGAAAAACAGGGCTTCCTCTTGCCCAAGAAATTTACTAATCCAAAAAGGGGTTACTATGAACTTGGTGCATTAAGAACAAAGTTCATCCACTTTGAGCCAGAACCTGAAAGAAAGATGAGATTCATGACCAGAAGCCATAGGATTTAGGAATGCCTGCTCTGTTCTACTTCTATACATAGTGTGCTAGACTTCAGAGATCCTGAAAACATCAAGTGACTAGGATACAAAAAGCTCCTTATTGCAAAGAGTATCCAGATGTACCACCAAAGAAAGAGTTTCAAATTGGGCAGATGTTCCAGATAATGAATTGTACATCCTGGAACCCTCCAGTCTAGCTCTTGCCTTTTCTAGTTTTCTTGTCCTTTCAGTAATAACTGCAATTACATTAGCTCCTGTTTACTGATAATTTACTCAGTAAGGTACTATTCAAGCACGTGAACACACATGTATGTCTGTGTAACTATCACAACTATTTTTGATAGAGTTTCTCTCTAAAGATAATGAAATAGAAAAATAGGGACTTGGGTAAATTAAGAAACAGGCAAAACAGGTAAAACTGAGAAAGAACTCTAAACTCACTGAATTCCAAAGCTTGAGTTCTCAGCCATGATTCCAATATTGCACTAAATACCATGCTTGAAAGTCATGACTTTTTTCTAACTATATCTCCAAATTCCTTGTCTTGATATTGAATTAATACTTTACATTTATTTACTTTCTGATTTTTTTTGACACAGTGTCTCACTATGTAGTGTCTCACTATGTAGTTCACACTATGTAGTGCAGGGTGGTCATGAACATATTATGTAGCCCAGGCTGTCACTGAACTCATAGTGACCCTCCTGCCTCAGCCTCCTGAGTGCTAGGATTACAGGCATGCACCATCATGCCTGGCTTTGCTTTGTGACTTCAACTGATTTTACAGCTACAGTGTCTATGAACTCATAGCACTGATATGAGAGTTGTGTTTCCTAATGCTCATTACTGAAAAAATGTAATTATGAAGACAGAAATATTCATGTTCTGCTTAGAATTCTTGTGTCTTGCTCCAATGTTAACCACACCATGCTATTGGTAACTTACATTATTTGATCTCAAGGCATGTTTCTTCTGTGTCCATGGTGGACAAGATGTATAATAGAAATAATTACTAAACAACTTATGATTTAAGACATGACTCGTGGCTGATACTTTTCTGAGGCTGTTTTGAAAAATGGCCACCCCCTACCCCAGGGTGGCTACACTTCAGGGATGAGAAGCCAAAAGGTCTAGGTTTGTACACTTTTAGTGCTTAGGGCAGTCTGGTTGAGGAGAACTATATAGATATCAGTTCTCATCACCCTCATGATGACAATGATTATTTTACATATGGCTGCGTTAAGGGTGAGCGGTATGGTCTCATTTGTATGCCAGCATCTGGCAGGCTGTCACACATCTGCCTAAACTGCACTATTAATATGTCCCCTCTGCACTCTCCCCAAGGCATCTGTCTCCCAAAATGCCTAGAGAAACTTCCCTCCCCCTTGAAGGCCTAGGGGCGAAATTCAGAAAACATGCTACCTACTCTGGGAAGGCAGAAGCTCAGAGTGACAGCCAGCAGAGCTAGAGCAGATTTCTGGCTCTTGGAATAGACATCAAGAAGGAGAGGAAGCCACCACCCACACTCATTCTATTAGCAGCCACACTACCTGGCAAAATCTTTGGGCAGGTTTTCCTAGGCTCAGACACTATGTCATGTCTATTCTGTGATCAACAAGGTACCAGTCATAAACCATAGTCTGATGGTCAGTTCTCAGTGTCTCCAGATGTATGTCCTAACTGCTAGTACCTGATTAAAAATACCTTCCCTCAAAGGCCTTTGAGTACTGTTGTGCACTGTCTGTAGTGGAGACTAGGAAGCTTGGTGCTAAAGTCTGGACTTTTTCTTGGGCACAGTGAATACATTTCCCAGTCTATCTTGCAGCAAGAGGTGGCCAAATGGCTGAATGCCAGCCAATGGAACATGTACTATTTTAGGACCTAGCTCTCAGAATTCTTTCATATGTGGTCCTCCATGACCTCCCTTTTTGCTGTCCTGTTGCAGAAAAGCTTGGTGACACTGCAGTACTACAGATGGAAGGGCTTTGGCTCTAAATTATTGAAGCTTATTGGTGGGGATCACAGGAGAAGTAATCTTGTAAGAGTTTGATTCAGTATGGAATCTATTTTATAGTCAAAACATTCAGAGCTATACTATAACTCAGGCAGTTAAAGTTCAAGGTTGGGTTTTATAGTCAACTGTCTATAGGATATCTTCATTCTGATGTTTCTGATGACTTCATTTTTGATGATACCTGAAATATCACTACTTCGAACCCAGCCTAGGCAACCACCTCTATTTGCTGTTCCACATGATGGAATGTTCCACAAGATGGAATCCAGCAATGTATTGTCTCTGCTTTTATAGCATTTACATCTAAGATGGGGAAAGTAAAAATATGCAAATAAAAATGACTTCAAATAGTGATACTATTATGAAGGTAACAGAATAAAGAGTTCTTAATGGCTAGTAAGTGGGAGAAAGTGCCTTTGTAGTGGTGGCAGCACAGGTAGGCCTGAATAATGACTTGTAGCCTGCCTTGTAATGTTGGGCACCGAGCGTGGCAGGAAGAGGAAGCAGCAGATACAAAGGATGGAAGAAGAAGATTTAAAGAATAAGGAACAGAAAAGTGATTACAGTATTAACTAAAGCAGGGTAAATTAGAGAAGACTGATATGATAGGGAACCAAGGGAGGAGTCAGGGCCCAGATGGTATGAAATCATACAAGCCAGGATAAATAACTTGGCTTCGCATTTCAACAGGAGGGTCCCAGAGTGCTTTTAGCAGGAAAGAATGGTAAATGACTACCTGTTGAGGAGCTGACTCTGAGTGATGTGTGGACTCTGTTGTGTGGGGAAGCAAGGAAGGGTGATAGGGAACAGAAGTGTATGGTAGCCTGGGTTGGCAGGAGTGGGGATGGAGAGATGTGGGTTGATTTGAGCTATATTTTAGAGCAACCATTGACAAGGCTTATAGATCGAGCTAGGGTGGAGGAGACTGGGGAGTGAAAGAGATGAGTTAACATCAACTTGTGGGCCAGTTGCTCAGCTGCTTGAGTGGAAAAGCTACAAATTGGGTTTGGAGTGACAGTGAAGAACTGAGCTTCCAGAGGGACAGGGCACTGATAATGCAGTGTCATGACAATGGGATGAGGATATTGCCATGGACAGGAATTTTCTTGACTTCTCTAAGTTTTAGTTAAATGGAGATAATAATACACTACAGGTTGTTCTGTTGAACATACTCTTGAGAGGTAGAAAGAGCAAAAAAAGGAGACACCATGACAATTTGGGAATGAAGTTTTTGATATGGATGAGGGCTGCAGAAATGTTCTGTCATGAGCTGTAGAACTGTGATACACAGACTTCCCTGTGATCTCAGATTATAGCCTTCATTAGAAGAGCAAAAATGAGATACTATGTTTCAAGTTGTTAGTGCAAGTGTTTGGAGCTCCATATGTAAGTGACAGTCCCTATTATTGTCACTATTATAACGCAACAGACACCACCTCATGCACCTGGGGTCCATGTTGTACACACAGATCGTTTAGGAATTATTCAAAGGCAGGACACCTAACACGACTCTTACCTTATTGTTGATAAAGTCACATTAAAATTGAATTCATGATACATAAATGCCACTACATAAAATTATTGCTTAGAATCCCAATCCAGAACCAATCCTGGTCCGCTCCTTGTAATTCAATATTTTCCTAACTGGATTAGGATGATGGAGTGTCATCAATGGTGATGCACTTTAAAAGAGAGTTTCTGTACAATTACTAGTGGTCAGTGTTTTTTTTCTATGTTCCCAGGGCCTGCTCATACCTGAATACAGTTGATTTATGCCACTCGATTATTGGTTGCAGGGAAAGGATACTAAAACTTTGATTGGTTATTTCAAAGTTCCATAGGTTAATCCTCAGGTCATCAGCAGACATGTAAGTTTCGTAGTCGCTGTTGACGGATATGGAGTTGATGTGATACGTGTGTGCGTTGGCAAATACTCTTCGTGGGGTGGCCTCCACCATCAGGTCCATGGGTCTCAGGACAGGCACCTGGATGCAGGAGAAACAAGTCACTCAGAACCGAAGCTCTTCCTAAGGACAGAGAGTGTATGTTCACATCCATTATTACCACAGTCAAAACCTCCACACAGCCAAGAAGCTCGAGGTCAGAGGAACCATGTGTTGTTCCCCTGAGGTCCCTGTGGCTTTAGTCCTTTCCTGAAAGTATCAACACCTGGCCTTGATTGGAAATTTCATTCTTGATAGTTCAAAATTTTTTTCAAGGAGTCATTTTGGGGGAATTCAGATTCTACTGCACAGACCCTGCCTTCTGGGGCTATGGTTTTGTTTTGTTTTTGTTAAATAAAATCTATTTTGAAAAGAAAAAATGGCGAAAATTTTAGAAATCTCTCATTTAGCTTTAATCCCAATTTATCTTCTGATCTTTTTACCTCATAGCTTTAGAAGGCTGGACCCCCTTGACTTTGACCTCAGTCTTTGAGGGCATTTTGGAAAGACATCACCAGCCCAGACTCTCACAGCCCGTGGCAGCCATAACACACTGGGTGTTCATTACACCCTGGTTGACCTGAGGAAATTAGCTTGCACCAGCTGTTTGGAAGTTCCTACCAGGTGGTGTCCACTTTCCACTGAAAATTGCCCCAGTATGAACAATAAATTATATAGTCACCCAAGGTATATGTTTGTTGGATGGCTGAGTAAGAGTAAACATTAGTGTTTTGTTCTTGGCAGGTCAGAGAATCAGGCAGCTACACTTTTTGCACATGAATCTCTCTCTGGAAAATATGAACAAAGACACAGAACTCTTCTGCCTCTTTGAATTCTGGGTAGATTGGCTCCTAAGAAAATGAGTGAGGAAAACAAACAAACAAAGCCATACAACACAGGTGCAGTCCTTTAATAGAAACAAGAAAATAACCAAAAGTTATTTTTTTTCTTAAAGCAAATCATCACTTGCCATGGAGCCCTGGCTGTTTTGCTACCAGGTGGTAGATTAAGACTTCAGCTTTTGGATTGGCTTCAACCCAGGTGGTGAGGGGAGGCAGCTGAAAACAAAGACTGAATTTTGTGAAGTGCAGTTGCTGCAACAATACAGCCTTGCAGAAAACAGAGTTGCCCCTGCTCAGTCTTGAGGGAGTCCAGTTCATATTTGAGTTTCTATATTAAACGAATGATTCAGGGGTGACAGAGTTCTAGACAGATAAGATGCTTGGTCTCCTGGAAACTAGAGGTGCCCTGCGTGTAGACACAGACACAGTCAGGCATCCACCAAATGCCCCGAAAGGGGAGGGAGGGAAAGCGTACACAGTTGCATCCTGCCGTGGATAACAGTTCTGGAGCATAACCCTGGGATGCCAGGGCCTGGAGACCTGGGCTCTGAGTCGCTTTGTCAGCAGCCAACGGGCCGGGAGACCAGGGCAACCAGCCTGCTCTGCCGAGCTCTGGTCTCGTTACTTGAAACACAGCAACTACTCTCAGCGCCCTCATGACTGTGAAGCGTGGTTGTGGGGATCTGTTGGGACAGTCTGTCCCCAGGTTCACTGTTCACTCTCTTGTCTCAGATATGTGCTGGGCACCAGAGACCCCTGGTGAGCACACGCTACAGGGCCTGGCATCACTCACCTGGTCTAACAGGGAGACAGACACGAAGCAGATCGTCTCATATAAAATGGGATAAGTGACCAGAAGAGAGAGAGTATAATTTCTAGGAAGACTGAAGTTGGGCAGCAAGTCTAGAGGGGCGTTCCTGGGGCTCACTCAGGCCAGGTGGGGAAGGAGGAATGTCCCTCTCAGGGAAAGGGTGCGTGCAAGGCCCTGGGAGGATGAGAGAGGAGTGTGAGAGGGAGGGACCCGTCGGTTAGTGCAGTGGAGACAGAGAGGGTAATGGAGGTCATCACGGGGAAGAGGTGTCAGGGTAGACAGGAGGCGAGCTGCAGGAAAGGGTTGTGGCATCACCCCTGGGCCAGGGAGGAATAAAAGGACCTGGAGCGACTGTGTTATGCTCCAGGCTGGTTTGGATCTGTCGGTCAGGGGGAGATCAGAGAACAGCGAGGATAATGAGGTAGGATGTGTAAGGGGAAGGTGTGTACTGCTGGACACCAATTAAGGGACGCCAGACCTAAGGCTTTGTCATGGCTATAAAAGTGATTTCAGCCCTGAAATGTTTGCTGGCAATTTATGCTCCGTCAGGCAATCTTCTCACATAACCTCAGATAATTCTTTAATCAGTTCTCTGGAACAGGCCTGGAACAAAAGTGCTATCACATAGAAGAAAACTCAGGTGTGGAGAGGTTCAGTCACTGAAACACATTACTCAGCTGTGAAAAACACAGGCAGAATTTGATCTCAGGACCCATCTGAATACGAAGCTAGCAAAGTTCTCTCTGCTGCTCCACACTACAGTGTCATACAGCTTATAGGAAGTGACAGATGCCCTGTAAGTGACACAAACAAATTGCCAGGAAAATCTGCAGACTAAATGGGATTATTGCTAGTAATAATGACATCAGTGGTCACAGTGGTGCTGCGGTTAAGAAACCTCAATTAGGGGTCAAAGTTCTCCGCGTGCGAACAGGGCATCTATTCCGTGTGCTTTGGGAAACACGTGACACTTTCAGTTTGTCACGAAGGGAGCTTGTGAGCGCTACCTGCTCCCCTCAGCCCCACAGACTGCAGCGCTCAGAGCAGGACCCCCAGGGTCACAGAAGAAATGGGATCTGCAAGGCACCCCCTGGCCCCCAACTTCTTCCCTGGGCCCCTTCAGGACTGCGCATTGTCTGCCGAGCTTTCCCGTGGCTGTGCTGCCGTGGACTGGAGCGTGACAGCAGGGATCAGGAGGCAATGCCAAGTGGGACCTGCCAGCCCCTGGCTCCAGCTTAATGTGACGGGCCTGGCTGCTAATTCAGGCTGACATATTCCATGATGTACTGCATCACGGGAAGGGCTCTGTGCAGGTGTCTGGGGATGCAGCCGCTAATGCTTTGCCCAGATAAGGCTGTGTGTGTGTGTGTGTGTGTGTGTGTGTGTGTGCATGCGCGCATGCATGTGCACGTGTGTGTGAGTGTGAAAACTTGTGGTGGAGTGGGGGTGGGAAAAATTTCACTTCCTGTGCCCAGGTCAAAACTTGTCTGCTATCCCAGGCTCCCTCACAAGAAGCGAAAGGGAAGTTTGGTGGCTTGGAAGGGACGGGAGGGACAAATCAGGAAACCATGCTGGGACTGTGTTTCCCACCTGCTCAGGGCTGTATTCTGCTTGCGGTGCTACCAAGCGGGAGGAGTCAGCCACCACTCCGTGAGGGTGGCTCTCCCACGTGCCACCTGGAGGGCATCTGGGGCTGGGTGCAGCCCTTGGATGTGGGGCCTCCCCCCAGGCCCGCCCAGCCTGAGGCCGGACGGAGACCTGGCCTCCCAGGAACCTCACACGCAGGGTCCTCCTCACCTGACTTGCCGGAGAGATGCAGGGAAGCATTCAGAGGAGGGGCCCGAGCAGCTGGGGTCTGAGCTCCGAGACCTGCTTTCTGACTAAGTGCCTTCAGCTGTTGTTGGGCATGAAATGAGTAGGGAGAGACTGAAGTGGACATTTTTGCACGTGAAAAATGGCTGAATATCAGCAGTTTCATGTGGCTCAGCCCAATGTTTTGGAAAATGCTGGGCTGTATGCATATGACACTGAATGCAGGAACGTCAGGCATGGCCAGGCCTCAGAGCTCTTCCTGGGCACCATCTTGGTCACTATCTGTGTGTGTCTGAGGAAGCACATTGGGAACCTTCACGTCTAGACCTCACCACTTCCTGAGCTTCGGTAAGCAAGGTGACCAAAACTTCCTGCCATTGTTTACACGAAAAACGCACTAGAGATGCATTCCTGTCCCCCCCCCCCCAAAAAAAGTCCTTCTCTGAGCTTTGAACACACTTCTCTCATCTTTCTTGGCAATGTGTCTTTCAGTGTAATACGCTACAAATTTAAATACTCACACTGTATCTGTTTGGGTTTCCACTGACATTTTGCCTGAAGAGCGTTGCTATGATAAGGAAAGCCAGAAAACAGAGCAGAGCGGTTCCTGAAATACACAGGTGAGGACACTGAGACCCGAGAGGCGAAGTGCCTTATGCACTGTCGCCTGCAGATGTTGTAAGCGTAGCCCAGGTTTCTGCCTGTCCCAGGCTTCTTCTCACCATTAGCCCAACCCCTTCTGCAAAGGCCCACAGCCCGCCTTTGCCAGAACCAGATGACTTTCAGGATCAGGCTGGACTTCCCCGCTCAGCCCGATCTTCTGCCCTCCTCAGAGATGCCACGGGGTCTCTGCAGCTAGAACTAGGTGAGTCGGGCCCCCTATCCCTTCCTGCTCGTGCTGCCCTGCTGATTCCTCAGGACCAACCCCAGAGGCAGGTGTCCTGCCTGAACACCTGTCAGACTGCAGCAGTCACTGACGTCTGGCCCAGAGGGCAGCCCGAGTCTAACTTGGAGCCGGCCGGGAGCTCTTCCCACAGAGCCACAGCCTCGTCCTCCTCTCCCGGCACTCAGGCCTCCGCCCCAGAGTCACAGAGACGCCCTCTGTGCTGCCCTACCCTGTCCTCCAACCCAATCGGCAGCTTAGAGTCTTTTAAGCCCTGAGGTGACTCTTCTGCAGCATCTTGGCAAGTACCGTGTCCCTTTCACGTGGATAAGCAAGTTGAAGCACAGAAAGGTTAAGTAATTTGCCCGGCTGCACAGCAGACGTGAAGCAGAGCAGGGACTCAGGCCGGGCCCTGCACCCTAGGCCCTGGGGAAGCGCCCCCATCCTTGGGAGAGCGCAGGTGGGCAGACCCGCAGGCCAGGGGGCTGTGCCGTAACGGCGCTCAGCTGGCCCAGCCCAGGCGTGTCCCCTAGAGCAGCCTGGGCCTGCCAGGGAAGGCGAGGCGGAGCTCAGGAAGGAAAGGAGGCCTGGCTCAGACCATGGGAGCCCAGCAAGCTGGAGTGGGAGTAGAAGGGAACTGCACTGTATTTAGAAGGGCCAAGAGGACACACAGCTCCGAGAGAGGCCACGACGTGAAAGTGTGCGAGGTTGTGCACTTCCAGAAGTAGGGGCAGTAATTATTCATTCAACAAACACTTATCTAATTTCTCCTCCCCATAAGACATGCTCCAGGGGCTGGGAGCACAACAGTGAGCCCTGCTCTTGTGGGCATCAGTTCTTACGTGACCATGTACCTAAAGTGGAAAGGGCACGGCACACAAGGAGTGTGTGTGTGAGACGCGGTGTGAGTGGCCACAGAAGGCCTTTCTGAGGGGGGGGTGACATTTAAGAAAAACCAGCGTGAAGTCCAGCCGGGCTTGGACTCCTGGCTCTTGGGGAACAGAGTCTGGGCAAGGGGAGCAGCACGTGCAAAGGCACTGAGGCTGGACCTTCTGAGTCTGTCAAAGGAGCTTTTGTGGCTGGAGAGGAGAGAGAGGGATGGAGACAGGGGAGAAGCAGTCAGGCGCGGGAGGGTTTCACTGTGGGTGTAGGAGGTGCTGGGGGACGTGCAAAGGCTCCCCCCACAGCCATTCACACATCCTGCCTCTTCTTCGGCCAAGCAATTCCTTCTGGAGAGCACTTCCCGCCTCCTGTCCATTCTGAGGGCAGGCACCCACTCCTCTCAGCCTTTCTCCCCCTCTTCTTTCCGTATTATTTCCCCTTCTCTCCTCATGGGAAGTACAAGATCATCTCCTTTAGCAACAAAAGCAATGTGGCTGTCATTAGGCTTCCTTGGTGACCGCGCCATGACTTGGCACCACCGGAGTTGGGGTTGCGAGGCCTGGCTCCAGAAGCTCATGTTAAAGCCCAGCACAGCCCGGGAAATACAGGAGGCCCGAGGCTGTCCTTTAAAGACATCTGTGAAGAGGCACAGCAGGGAAAGGCCCGAGGGGAGGACTCTGCACCTCCACCCGCCACTTTTCACAGAGAATAACAACAGCTGTGTTTACCATGGCAACCACCAGCGCCCAGCACAGCGGTGGTCAGGGCAAGATTCAGAGCAGGAATGGATGGCTGGACAGGAGACAAAGAGCGAAGAGAGGGTAAGTTTGGAGGTGGGTGGGGATCATCTACAGAAGGACCAGATTTTAGCTTTTTGGTACCAAATGTCAAATTGCAATGAGCTCAGCTGTAGTCCTCAGAACACCCTGGCTTGTTAGGTACACTCAACACAACCAATACTACAGGACTTTTTAAAAATTGCTTCCAATGTGAGTCCCTGCTAGCTCCATGTCCTTGTTAGTGCCCTGCAAATGCCTTCTACCCACCTCCCCAGACAACTGAAATGGCTGTATTTAGACTCCCCGAGTGTGCTGGGGTGGTGGGAGTAGGTGGACTTCATGCCAGCAACTGGGATGTACCTACAGGAATATTTAGACCCCATACTGACTGCAGACAAAGCCTGCAGCAAACATTTATTCACTAGAGAGCAGCCTTTAGGAAGTCTGGAGGAGACAGACAATACACAACCGCCTACTCTTTCTGGAACCAGAAAACAAGGCTGTTTGGTTGAGCAAAGAAAACAGAGGAGGCTAAAGTTCTAGGTGCTGTCTCATCCTTGGTGTGAACCCTCACCCTGGTGCGTGGATCCCAGCTTGGAGGCCTAGGGTGAAGCATGGCCAGAAGCTGCTGGTCCATCTTTCAGCGCTGAATGGCACAATTGTTGGGAGACTTCCACATCCCAGCTTCCCTTCAAGCTCGCCTTGTCACTGGGCTTCCTTCAGAAGACATCTTTCATCCCCCGGAGTAGGTTTGGAGAGAAAACCAACAGCTAAAGAGCACCCAGCCTTCATTTTTAAGGAAGAGGAGTGAGTCATCTTTGGAGCTTCCTCATTCCAAGTGGAATAAATGTCCAGAGCAATGCACGGGGGACTGGGTCTGAGGGGTTGGTGAAAATCTCCTAAATACTATGTACAGTCTTTTTTTTGAGACAGGGTCTTGCTTTGTAGTTCAGGCTGGCTCTGAGCTCACTATGTAGCCCAGGCAAGCCTCAAACTCAGCAATCCTCCCGTTTCTGCCTCCAGAGTGCTGGGATTACAGGCATGAGCCACCATGCCCAGTATTGTGGTATGTGGTACTGATTGCTGGTGGGTGTGAGTCACCACGCCCAACATTATATGTGGTTAACTGGATTGAATTTAGGACCTTGCGTTTGTAAGGCAGGCACTGGAACCACTGAGCTAAATCTCTGGCCCAGTATGTATATTCTTTGCAAAAGAAAGACATAAACTTTACCTGTCCTAAATGTGCAAGACTTAAATACTCCTGGGAGGGACACTTGGATAATATTTTAAATCAGGGTCTCCTAAATATTTCCATACCAGCTTACTATAATATGCATTTCTAATAAACTTTCTAGTTTTCTTTTTAATAATTATTTGTTGAGTTATATGCTTATATTGTTTTGGTGGATTGTGTTCTATTGGTAACCACAGTAAGAGTTAAATCCACTAGAGAATTTTAAACTTGAATAATCACATTTATAAGGAAAAAGGATATCTGTATCTATGTTCATTGTACAGATGATTCACATTTATTTGGGGATAAGGGCAGAAAAAGTACATGCTTTTAATCCATCTCTCCTCTGCCCTGGGAATCTTCACTGATGGCACTGTGGTCACAGCATTTCCTTCAAGACAACTCATGAATTATGTGTGTGACAGTTAACTGATTGTGTCAAAGTGAGCAAGAAACGTCCATAGCTCTGGACGTAGCTGAAGGGACTTACTGAAAACGGAAGACCCACCCTAGGTGTGAGTGACAGCTGCCAAGGGGCTTGGTGCCTGAATGGAACAAAAGGGAAAGGAAGGTGGACGGCTTACTTCCGTTTCTTTGGAGGAGCTCCAATCTTCACCTACACCTTGGACATTACCTCCTAGCTTCCAGCACAGACCCTTCAGCCTCCCCTACAGACCCTTTGGCTTCCTATTACGGACACACATGGATGCTGCAGTGAGCTCCAGACCTTCATCTGGATCCTTCAGATCTCTAGTGCACAGATGGACTTTTTGCACTTTCCACACTTGACTTTCTGGGTGGTCGCTGTAAGCCAGTCTTTTAAATTGGCTTGTAAATTCTTATGCATTTGTACATCTTGCATTAAATCTGTTTCTCTACTGAGCACTGACTGATACACAGTCCTTACTTTACCCCCCAAAATTGCCATGAAATATCTCATTGCCTTTAGGATTAGAGACAAGTTCAGTTTAGAAAGTCTATATTTTGCTTTCACTTTGAAAACCAGTCAGATTTGTATCATCCCCCCAAGAGTGTGTTTATATAAAATTTAGCAAACTCTTGGGCCAGAGGGTTAGCTCAGTGGTTCCGGTGCTTGCCTCGCAAGTGCAAGGTCCTGAGTTCAATCCCGGGTAACCACATACAATGCTGGGCGTGGAGACTCACGTCCACCAGCAATCAATAACACATGCCACAGTGCCGGGTGTAGTGGCTCACGCCTGTAATCCCAGCACTCGGAAAGCAGAGGCAGGAGGATTGCTGAGTTCCAGGCTTGCCTGGACTATTTAGTGAGCTCAGAGCCAGCCTGAACTACAAAGCGAGATCCTGTTTCAACAACAACAACAACAACAACAACAAAAATTTAGCAAACTGGCAGCAAGCCGTACTTCTTTTTTCTAAACAGGAACTGGGTTAGAGAACTTGTTCACTTATTTTTTGAGGGGCATTGGTGGATATTTAGTTATAATGGCACTTAAGTTCTAATGGCTGGATTAAAAAGTGATTAACAGTTTAGTTTTATATTATCAATGTCTGAAATACTCCTCAAATCACATTTTCTATAATTATTTCATATTATAATGCCAAAACTGAGCTGTCAACTTAAAAATGCCCAGAAAAATGAGTAGCTTTTTGCAAATCTTCTAGGAGTTTCACAAACTTAATATCGGAGGTTGGAATGTGTAACGGGAGTTTTGGAGTCTGACAAATCTACACAAGGATCTTCAATGTGTCGCTTACTGGCCACGTGGCTTGGGCTTGTTACTTGATCTTTCTCAACATTAGCATTTGCTCTCCCAGTGTTGGGAATAGTAGTTCAGTTGCATGGCAAAGGCCTCTCAGGCACAGGGCCTTATAACTACCACCTGACAAAGTACACTTATGGAGAACTGGCTTTGCACTAGGACAGCACTGAGCACTTTCCACATGTCATGATACTGTGTGTTCGTAATGACCTTGGGAGGCGGACACTGGTGTCCTCAAGCAAGAGAGGTCATGGAAACTGGCCAAGGCTCTACAGTCACTAAGAGATGAGGGAGCTTGCCTTGAACTCTGTGTGCCTGGCTCCAAGCCTCTACCATATTAATTCCCAATTTAACTCCCAGCTGTAGAAAGATGGTCATTCTGAGAGGTCATCCAAAAATTTTTGGACTTTTCCTGCTGGCTGTGAACTTTATAACTTCCTTTGCATCCATCCAAGAAATCTGGTTCATGATTCCAGAATTTAGCATTGCTCAGGAAAATGGTCAATAGAATGACTGGTCACTGGGAAGCAATTAACTTCACTGAAGGAAAAAAGAAGCTGAAAAATTCTTATGATTAGGAGTTTCCAAATAGCTTCTGTCCTCATTGTTGTGAAAACCTTGAACAATATGGACGCTCATCCAATTATCAAATCAACCTGGGGGGCAGAGTCTGGCATTATGTGTACCCATTATTAAAGGGTAATTCAGTGTAACAAACCAAATCGAGTATGTACAAAGACTGTCAAATAGAATAAACCACTAACAAATTAAATTACTCTCCATTTTCAGCGGGAAGAATGCCAGTCATTTTTCATTTTTAAAAATATGCATCTTAATTCCATTTTTAAAAACATGAAATAAAGAATTAAAAGCCTCTTGGGCTGTGTATTGTGAGTTTATTTATTTTTATAGACATGTCTCTCTTAATCCTGGGGCATTTTTCCTCAGAGAATTAATGGAGCATTAAGCCTCACTCTGATCAAAAAACTTGTTTCCTTCACGGATCAAGGGTGGATGGAGTTCAAAATGCAGTGTGTTAGGCTGGCCTGGCTTATGGTGCCATACCAGAGCTGTTGTTTCTAGAATGAGCTGCCACTCAGCAGCATCCCCCAACCCCCCGCAACAAGGAATCTTATCCAAATAGTATAATTTTTAGATTTCCCCGATCACACCCTTCAACAGCCTCAATATGTCCCTAATTTCTTTCTTTACTGGCTTTGTCATATAAATTGAAATATACCCAAGAGGAAAAACCCCTTTGGACCAAGTCAGGTTTTATGCTTCAGGTTATTAAATATGTTAGAATTATATTCATTCATTTGACAAACATTTATTAAGTGCCAATCACTGCACAAAGTGGTGCGTGTACAGTGAACAAAAGAGTATGATGAGAAACTCAGGCTCTAATAGCAAAGACAGACATTAATGTTTCCAGGCTCATATATTGTTATAAACTGTCACTGATGCTATAAAGGGATTTATATTATTTCATGAAAGAAAAAAACTAGGGCCTTAATATAGACTGGGAGAGTCACATAAGCTGTTTTATAAGAAATGAAAATTTACTCTCTGAAAACAAAGCAATTAGAACCCTAATTTCTTTCTTTTTTCTTTTTTGAGACAGGGTCTCACTTTGAACTCCTTCTGTAGCCCAGGCTGGCCTTAAACTCTAAGCAATCCTCCTGCCTCTGCCTCCCAAGTGCTGGGATTACAGGTGTGAGCTACTACACCTGGCAGAACCCCAATTTCTAAATCAGGGAATCTTAATAAGGATCAATTGTGTCATTAGGCAAAGTCAAGATATATTTGGTTGCTACAACACAGAGAAAGTTACTGGCATTTGTTGTAGAAGCCAAGGATGCTGCTAAATGCTCTGCGATATACAGGCCATTTCCCCAGCAACAAAGAATTATCTGGCCCAAAATACCAACAGTTCCAAAGTTGGGGAATCCAGCTTGTAAGGAAATCCTTCAGAAATAGAATTTGAGTCTAGAGCAGATGGAAGAAATGCAGCTTTAGCTTCCATGACAGGCAGTAAAACTTCCCAGCTCATAAAAATGTTTTGGATTAAAATAATTTATATGCTTCTTTTAATTCTTTTGAGTATATGTTGCTAGCAGGGGAATAGCAGGGTCAAATGGGACCTGTAATCCTAGTTTTCTGAGGAATCTCCACAATGGTTGCACAAGTCTACAATCCCACCAATAGTGGAGAAGGGTTCCTTTCTCCCCACAACCTCGCTAGCATTTATTGCTGGTTAATTTCGCAATAGCAGCCATTCTATTATAGGTAGAAAAGCCAGCTAGACATATGTAGGCAGATAGATAGGACTGGCCCTTAAAATACAACAAAAATCAACTTGGAGGTTACTGCTGCCGGAGAAAAGCTACCCCACCCATATAAAATAAATAGCTCATTAGAATCCCAAACAGGCAGCCATCAGATATTCTAAAGAAAGGGTCAACCTCCTGGGGTGAAGGGCTGACTCCCCGGAAAAGAGTTAGAGTCAAAATTCCTGTTTAATTGTTATAACCTATCTACCATTTTTTAAAAAAAATTTCATTGGTGGCCCCCACTTTTGAACCCATCTCACCTCATGATTTTGGTCCATAAAAACCCCGTAAAGAAAGCAATCCTGGGTTACCCACTTTCCGGGCCCCCCTTCTGTCTCTCTTAAGGCAGAAGCTTTCTCTCTCAATAAAATTTTCCTACTCAAACCTCCATCATTCCTAAAATTCATTCTTCGATTTTTAGAGAACACGAACTCGCGTTTCAGGTGGGGAGTTAGGCCTTAACTCTCCTGCGTCAGTTCTTTGTGGAGTGAGATGAAATCTCAGTGTTGTTTTCATCTGCATCTCTCGAATGACCAGTGATGTTGAACATTTCTTCATATGCTTCTTGGCTGCTTTTACTTCTTCCTGTGAGAAGTGTCTATTCATTTCAGATGCCCATTTTTGAATTGGGTCTTTAATCTTGGGGGAACTGATTTTTTTTATGCTCTGTATATATTCTAGATAGTAGCCCTTTGTCTGAGAAAGAGCTAGTAAAGATTCATTCCCATGTTGCTGGCTGTCTTTTAGCAGTGCCAGTGGTTTCTTTTGCTGTGCAGAAGCTTTTTAGTAGGATGAGATCCCATTTGTTGATTCTTTCTGCTAGTTTTTGTGCTATAGAAGTTTTACATATGTGCACCCATGTTCGTAGCAGCTCAGTTTGTGATAGCCCAATCTTGGAAACAACCCAGATGCCCATCAACTGGAGATCGGATAAAGAAGATGTGGTTATTTTAATAAAATGGAATATTATTCTGCTATAAAGAATGACAAGTTTTATTCACTTATGTGCAAATGAACACACCTTGAGGACACACTAATAAGTGAAATAAATAGACCACAGATATGTGAATACTGTATCTTTTCTCTGGTATGAGAACCTGTAGATGCAAATGAGTTCTAGGATGTATGATAGATTTTTTGAAATAGGAAATACTCAAAGGGAATGTGGTAGGGGAAAGTAATGAGGGGAAAGAATAAATATGATTTGAAAAGAATAAGCACATGTATGCCGGGCGTGGTGGCTCACGCCTGTAATCCCAGCACTCGGGAGGCAGAGACAGGCGGATTGCTGAGTTCGAGGCTTGCCTGGGCTACATAGTGAGCTCAGAGCCAGCCTGAACTACAAAGCGAGACCCTGTCTCAAAAAAACAAAAACAAAACAAAAAAAAAAAAAAAGAAAGCACATGTATATAAGGGGTGGGGGGTGTGGGTGGGTAGGGATATGGGTAAAAATGAGAATTAACTCATGCCATATACTGGTACAAATCCCTGAATGTTGAGTGTGATTTGTGAGCTGTACATAAAATATATCAATAAAGAATTCATTTAAAAATAATTTATATGCATATGTGTATGTGTATAAATACAGATAGTATTATACATACACACATCTGTCTACACAACCACATACTGAGGATTTATCCCCTATTGCCAACAGCAGGAATAACATACAACTTATACAAGCTGCTGGGAAGTTAGTAAGTGCTTTTTGAATTCAGTGAATCAAAGATGGTTTTCATGTCACACTGTGATTGCACACTCTTGGTGTCATTGACTTCTTTTGGCCTCACTGTGGAGAAGAGAGGAAAACACTTTCCCTCAGAAGATAAGCTCACTGCTTCATTACTAGCCCATGCAGAAGCCTGTAATTCTGCCAGTTTTGTCTTATTTTTTTCCCCAGACATTTCCATTCTCCGCTAACACCACTATTTCTCAAAGTGTATTTCCCTGCTTTTCCTGTTATTTCTCTGATATTTCACATCGTATAATTCCACAAGAGAAAAGAAAATATTCTAAAACATTCCAGTGGGAGAAAATTTCAATTAATACTTCTGGCTGTGAGAGGGGTGGGACAGAAAGAAGCAGCAGTTTAATTTATTTTATTAGTTTTGTTAGGATTATTCTCCAAATGATTTTTGTTCTGTCTCTGTTATTGGGAAAACATTTCTAAAATTTGATACTGTGCTTTACACTATTATTAGGATGAACATCACTGAATCTTTGATGATTCCTAGGAATGTTAGATTGTATTCTGTCATTTATTACTGTAGAATACACAGAATCAAGAAGACAAATATAAATTTAATATTAACTACAAGGATCTTACAGTTGGAAGTTGCCTAAGAAGTCCTTTACAAAAACAAGCTTACATGAATACAAAGATGCATTTCCAAAACTTGAAAACCTGACCTTTGGTAGATTTCTTTCAGTTTTTTTTTTTTTTTTTTTTTGAGACAGGGTCTCACTTTGTAGTTCAGGCTGGCTCTGAGCTCACTATGTAGCCCAGGCAAGCCTCGAACTCAGCAATCCTCCTGTCTCTGCCTCCGAAGTGCTAGGATTACAGGCGTGAGCCACCACGCCCGGCTGACCTTTGGTAGATTTGAAGTTACCGGTGTATGTAAACTGTTAGTTCTGCCTCTGGCCAACAGATGGCAGTAGTGATTACAAGTGACATTGCCATTTAGGAACCAACTGACTTGTGAATGACCTTTTAAAGGTTGCATTCTCTGATTCCCAATTCTGGCTGCACATTAGTATCAAATAAGGTTTCTCATTAAAAATTGATGCCTGGACTCCAGCACCAGTCAGTTAAGTCATAATGGCTGTGAGGTGGAACCCAGGAAGTACTGGGACTGGCTCCCTCCTTGCACAGCCATGGCCAAAAGGGAAACAAGCCAATAAATTTGAGGGTAAGTGCAAGCATTTCCATATGTTAAACACTTACCAGAGGTTTTCTTTTGGAGTATGAGGTTTCATGCATGTAAATGGTTTTAACAGGTCTGTACTGATTGAAGGTTTTAAAATTTTTAACTATAGCAGTTAAAAGGAACTATTTCTATTACTTTTATATAAACTGATAAAAAGGAAATCATTTATGGAAGATAAAAACAATGGGAGGGCTGGAGATTTAGCTCAGTGGTTCCAGCGCTTGCCTTGCAAGCGCTGAGTGTGATCCCTGGTAACCACATACAATGCTGGGCGTGGTGACTCACGCCCACCAGCAATCAGTACCACATACCACAGTGCTGGGCCTTGTGGCTCACGCCTGTAATCCCAGCACTTGGGAAGCAGAGGCAGGAGGATTGCTGGGTTGAAGCCTTGCCTGGGCTACACAGAGAACTCAGGGCCAGCCTGAACTACAGAGCAAGACCCTGTATCAAAAAAAAAAAAAAAAAGTGGGAAAAGGGTTATTATTCATAATATGTAAAAATTCCTAAAAAATGTATACAATGATAATTCAATAAATATGTGAGCAAAAGATCGAACCAGAAAACATGGTGAAAGGGGAAGGCAAATGACCAGGACGTACGTACACAGAAATATGCTAGTCTCCCTTCACCTTCCTCCTATATACAGGGAATGGGAAAAAATAAGAATCAAGATATACCATGTACAGGTGCAAATTCTCAATGTTGAATGTGATCATAATGTGTACCTAAAAGGTGCCAATGAAGAAAAAAAGAAATATGCCAGTCTCATTAATAGTCTGGGAGATGCAAATTAAGTTTTAAAAGCTCTTTAATTTTACAAAAGATTCATCTGGCTGATCTTTTAGTCTTCACTCATAAAGATGTTTCTATATGCTGCTGTTGTATGTTTTATAACTAGCAATTCATTTATGTTCTTTACAGTTTGATGAAGCAGATATTCATGCCATGCTGTTTTTATAGGTGAAGGAAACCTTGACACAAGGCAGTATCATGTGTTAGCTTAAAGCACAGAACTGTTGGCTGGAGCTGAGCTCAGTATTCAGGCTTCATGCTCAAGGAAACTTTGCCTCTAACCGTGACATGATGCTGCCTCTCCAATAAATGGGTAAAAAGTAGAACCAATGATTACATCCTCTCCATGATTACCTCCTCTTCCGGAGATGGTGTGACCAGTGTTCATTTGCTTGCAGGAATATAAACTGGATGCAGATTTTCAAGAATGAAAATAATGTATCTATTTTTTAAAATTTAATTTTAAAAGATTTCTTATTAGTTCAAGTTTGCAGTACATAGTGTATTCATTCTGCATATGGAGTTGGGCAGGATTCTTAAAATCCTTCAATCTGGCCTGTGTTCCCAGCTACTAGAAAGGCTAAGGCAGGAGGACTGCCTGAACCCATGAGTTCAGGAAGACCAGCCTGGAAGTAACACAATAAGACTCTATCTTTTAAAAAAAAAAATTCTTTACCCAGTACTGCATTCTTCTTAGGAAAACTTAAACTGCAGTAATTAGACTAACCATTTCTGTGACTGGTTTTTCTGAAATGTCTACCTGTTAGAAATGTCAGTTCTCTAGGCTGATAAAAACCAAGGCACTCCCTTCTTTACAACTGCCCTTCAGATATCTGAAGACATCTTTCAAAGTGTCTCATTTCCTTTCAATAAAGGAGACTTCCAATCCTTCTTTTTTTTTTTTTTTTTTTT
>PVIC010007605.1:39921-50577 GCA_004025085.1 Thryonomys swinderianus | reverse complement strand
AAAAAAAAAAAAAAAAAAAAAAAAAGAAAAACTAGAAAGCAGAACAAATGCTCCTTAATATTGATATAGTATTTGTGTGGAGGAATTCTTACCCCCTAGGAAGCGCAGCAGGGTGTTACAGAAAAGATTCCTGAGTAGGGTTTTCTGTGTATGGGCCCAATTGTTTTCTACCAAATCTTGCCTCAAATGTGTGTTTCTTTTGTGCTCATTCAGTGGACACTTCCTCTCCTTTCCCTGTGCTCACCAGGTGCCATGTCTTGTTTGAATGATGGTATCATTACCCTTTGGGTGAGTTCTGTTTAGAGCTGAGAGGAATCTTGACTGAAGGTGCTGTCATTTTTATAGTTATTGCCTGGTATTTAACCCTTATACAGATACCCCTAGCAGATGTATACCGTAGCTGTGTAAGTAGAAATGTTTGTTGTGAACTCTTAGCTGCCCGGTAAACACAGAGATTACCTTTTTGTCACTTAGTAACCTGCCAACTGCTAAGAACCATGTGGACTTAGGGCAGTTGGTGCTGTAGAACTTTGAGGTAGAGAATGTGTGGATCTCAGTGTCAAGGCAGTTATGGGCCTGATCTTTACTGAAGGGAATCAGTCATCTACTTATTCTTTTCGGATGAAAGCTCATCAAGACAGTTTAATCAAGGATTGATTTCAGTATGTCTCTTTTTCTTTCAAGTTTTTAAAAATATGTTAAAGACTTTGGTTGATTTGTTTGAAATTATCTGTTTTTAAATGGCTTCTAAGAGAGTTACTATGTGGCAGCTCTGGTGCTTTTATTCTCTGTACTTAGCACAGTTAGTGAAATTGTGATGGAAATCTTTCTCTCTCTCTCTCTCTCTCTCTCTCTCTCTCTCTCTCTCTCTCTCTCTCTCTCTTTCTTTCTACTATTTTATGCTTTTGCAGACACTTCAAAGACCAATAAGTGATATCTTCCCTCCACCCATTTCCTGCATTCAGAAGTTACAGTTGTGGAAAAAAGGATCCACGGGCAAATTTAACTTATAGGAGTTAAATTAGTGATTGTGAGCAAGGACTTGATATCTTAGACTCTTTGATATTATAGATTATCTGGAAAAGGGATACTGTCGATGCTAAAAATCATAGATTTACATAAGCAGTTGAGGCTATAGTAGAAGAAAGTCTCAAGGCAGTTTGTGGCTCCTGGTATAGGGAATTAAGAAATGTGGAGAGTTAGGGGTACATCAGAGGCAAATAAAATCTTGAGCCACATTTTGAATATGTGTTGGGTGTGAAGTCCCAAGCTATAGAACACCTATCTAAGGAACTGAAATCTGGTAGACTAAGTGGCCATTGAACAGTTTTAATTCAGGGAATGAAAATCTCAAGGAATAACAACTATAAATAAACCTGATGATAATTATTAGTTTGTGTATTGTAGTTTTGTTGTTGGGACATAATACCCAAGACATATTTAAGAGTCAGAGTTTATTTTGACTTACAGTTCCAAGGTTTCAGTCCATGGTTGGCTGGTTCTAAGGCAGAAATATGGTGGACGCTCACAGCAGAGAAAAGCTGTTCACTTTGTGACAGTCAGTAACCAGACAGATGGAAAGAACCAGGAAGGAAGGGAAAGCATACAACCTCCCCACTGACCTAACTTCTCCAACTAGGGTCCACTTTTCTTCTAGCCCATTAAGCTATGATTAGTCCATTAAATGAGTACAGTATCCTAATGATGCAGTAGCCTCTCGGCTCCACCTCTGAGCATTGCTGTATTCCAGATCAAGCACTAAAGATGGGAGTCTTCATATTTAAACAAAATAGTTTTCACTTAGAAGTTACTGTGATCATCTTTTAGGGTAAAATAATGCTGAGGGAATTAAAAAACAATTTAAAAGTAAATATGTAAGACAAAATGAATCAGAAAATCTAAAAAGAGGTTTTCACATTTATTGTCTGTTTCTATCTTCTTTATCTTGGGGAGTAGTTGCCTGCCTGCCTTTATGGATACATGAATAAAAGTCCTCATTAGTCAGTCAAGTAGTAGTGGTCGGAACTTAAAGGCAGCTCAGAACTGTTTGATGACTGAGTTTCTACACCCCTGCTGTGATTTATAGAGTGTGGAAATCGGAAACAGATAAAGTTTTATCATTAGTTATCTGTTGCTTTCTGGGCAAATATTAAAAGAATCCAAATTAGGATTGTATTCAATCCTCTTTACTCTTCTATCCATGCTTTAATTTTAGCTCTTTAGGTTTAATAATTTTTTAAACTCTGCATTTAAAAAATGCCCTTCTGCTAATTAAAAGAAAAGAGCAGTTAACAAAATTTTGCTCATTGATATATTTTGTGAAATTTAAAGCATACAGTATGGCCTACCAAAAAGTAATTTTATTATTCAATAGTTTTCCCTTATTCTCAGGAAATGTATTACCCAGTGGACACCTGGGGATAATACCAAACCTTATATTTATCTTATTTATTTATGAATTTTTCCTACTCATGCATACTTATGATAAAGTTTATTATAAATTTCTCATTTTGAGATACATTGGAAAAATTGTATAATTTTTTGCATAATTTTTTCTTTTTCTACTCAACGTGATTTTTTTTTTCTTACAGATTGAGAACTATGATTTTTTTTCACTTAAAGGAGATACTTTACAACTTCTCTTTGGTGTATTCAAATTGGCAGCATCACTGTTTTAGGGATTGGAACCATTATTAAGAAAGAGTTTCTTAAGTATAAGGACTCCAATACTGTGATAATCAGTGTGCTAATCAGAGCAGCTACTAAGTGATTGTCAGGCAGATAACATATTCATTGTGGATACACTGGACATGAGAGTGAGTTACATCCCAGCTTGGATGGGGCAGAATGGTATGAAATTTTGTCATGCTGCATTGATATGCAATTTACATCTCAAGAATTGTTTGTTTCTGGAGTTTTCCATTCAGTATTTGTACACTCCAGTAAACCTAGGACAGTGCTGACAAGCCTATTGGAACACATTACTATGCCTTAAGACAAAAAAAGTTAATATATGAATTGTTTTTTCTAAACTGAAACTCATTATTCAGATTAATTTGCAGTGTTGGCACTTTGCAGTACATAAATGGGTTTGGGATTGCAGTTTGGCACTCAGTCTCTAGAAGGTTCACCATCACTGAGTGAGGATAATAAACCAGAAGGTAAAACTGAGGAGAGGAAGGTGGGAGGTATTAGTATACTAGAGATGAAACTATTGTCTTTGAATTTCCAAGAACAAAAATTGTGGAATAAATAGGAAAGCTTAATAACACTGTTATATTTCAGTTTTCTCATTCATTTCCAAGTTTGCTAAAAAAATTAATATTTGCATTGCTACTACAAAAATATTTAATATATTTGACTGAATTAAGAAATAGAGTAGAGCTGTTTTTTGTGACATGATGATCCTTGTGTCATCTCTTTAATGAGTAACAATTTTTTTACAATTGTTTTTTGGTATACCAGGGATTGAACCCTGGGCCTTTGCACTAAACTGCATCCCCTTCCCTTTTTGTTATTCTTTAGAGGAGAGCACCTAAGTTACTACATTGCCCAGGTGAGCTAGAACTTGTGATCCTCCTCCATCCCAGTGCTGTGATTATGATTATAAAATGCCCATTTTATTTTGTAATTTTAACAATATCCTACAGAAAAGGTACTGGAGATTTAAAGAAGTAGATACCAACACCCAGTGAATTGTCTACTGTCAACACCAGCATCTTTACCTTCCTTCTGTGTTTATTCCACTCGTAGTATTTGGGGTTGGTTGGTGTTTTGTCTTAATTGATAATAGTTTTTCCTCCTTAATAATTTGTTATTTCTTCCTAAGAAGTTTCCCCAAAATGTGGTTAATTAGGGAATATGTTAATTTCAGATTGTTTCATCATTAAATGTGTTAAATGGATGCCAGTTTGCTGAACATATTTCTGATCCAGTTTTTTTTTCCTTTCTAGTTCTTCTTTTACAACTTCCTTTTCCTTCAGCAAAAATAGTTTGATTCATAAACAAGAAGCAGCTGTCTGAAATATGTTCATTGACTCGGCTGTGTGTAGTGGCCCAACAAAAGTTATTTGATTTTGAGTAGTATAGTGAAATCAAATCAAACATTCAGATTAAATTCTGGCTCCTATAATAAGAGATTTGGTCTATAAATGAAGTCTTGAAATCCACATATAGTGGATTTCTTAAGTTAAAATTTGGGCAGAGTTGAGCCAAAACACTGTTGAGACTTATAAGAGTTCTTAAGTGACAAAACCTAGTATTTCAAGTTTTTTTAATCTCAAAGAGAAACATTGAATCCTTATATTAGCATTGACTTGTCAGGGGATATATCTTAATATTATTCACGAGACAAAAAAAGATTGTAATTGTGCATGTGCATGTATGTGTGTAGTTTGAAAAGCAATGAATGTTGTAGTTCACTGAAGAAAATCAATTCAAAGAATGAAATGAACAAGGCCACAAACATATTGAGAATAATGGCCCAAAAGACTCTTAGGAACTGTAAAATTGAATGCAGCAGTATAAAACTATTCACATTTTATTAGAACTGTATACAGCCACAGACTGATTGTCTCCTCAAGAGGCCACTGCGATAAATATTTAGGGAGTGATAGAGTATTAATCCCCAGCATAACTGAATATTCATGATGGAATAGTGCACTCACATGATAAATATTACACTTAGAAGGTTCATCTTTAAATTTTATTTTTTGAGGTCCTTTTCTTCTTGGAATCTTTAAAGCCCTGTGATAACTACAGAAAGATTTTTAAAATGCCTAACATCAAATCCTGACTAATGATAAAAGTCAGTGTTAAAACCTGGAAAATCTGATCATTTTCAGATAAGGTATAAGCTTCTTGGTTAGATTGTCAGAGTGAGAATCAGAGCAGATGTCTCTCTTTCACTTGTGTGGGACCTTACGTGTTTCTTCACCTCAGCTTCCAAAGTGTGAAACCACTTTACATTATTTATATCATGTAAAATTTATAGCACAGATTATTGGAGAAAGATTGTTCTTATCTTCAAATCATAATTTGTAAAGTGAGTATGTGGAGGATTTGGCTCTCAGTAGGGCTGACTGCTTCAAAGACATGATATAAAGTAGTAGTTTAAGTTAAAGGAGATTGAAGCAACTAAACTGCAGACTGTTGTATTGTGTTGTAGTTCATTAGTGTACTAATGGCTACAACTAGTGACTACTTAGATCACTCTGCCATAGGCCCAGTGTTTTCACTCTGAAAAAGTTTTAGGGTTTCAAGTAAATTTCTTAATTTTGAGCTGAATTTCTTTTTCTTTCAATGAGGAAGTTAAACTGGGTATTCTCAAAAGTTCATTCTAATTTTTGATTCTGTGGTGTTTGTTTTGTTTTGTTTTGTTTTTGAGACAAGGTCTCTCTTTATAGTTTATGCTGGTCTTGAGCTCACTGTGTAGCCCATGCAAGCCTCAAGCTCAGCATCCTCCTGCCTCTGCCTCCCGAGTGCTGGAAGGACAGGTGTGAGCCACCACGCCCGGCACTGTGGTGTGTGGTACTGATCGCTGGTGGCCATGAGTCACCATGCCCAGTATTGTTATATGTGGTTTCCAGGGTTCAAACCAGGGACCTTGCTCTTGGTAGGCAGGCACTGGAACCACTGAACTAAATCTCCAGCCCGATTCTGTGATTTTGAATCAAGATAAAATAGAAATTTTAATCTGTTTTGTATCGCTATGGCAGAATACCAGATTAGGTAATTTATAAAGAAAAAACACTTCTCTCACACAGCTCCTGGATGCTAGAAAATTTACTACCATGTTGCTGGTGTCTGGCAGGGAAGGGGGTTGTTGGAGTCATCTCAGAGTGGCAGGTGGAGGGCAGAAGAACATGGACTGTGCTTGGGGGAGCAAGAGAAGGCCGGCAGCACGTGGTTTTACAGCAGGTTCCCTCTCAAGGACCCTGTCTTGCAGTTCCTGACATTGATTATTCAGGACAAAATAGCCTCTTCTCATACCTCTCACACTTACATTGGGAATTAAGTTTCTAGCCTGTTAAAACCACAGCAGAATTCAAAATGATAGAAGTAGTACTGTTAAATGATGCTAGGCAAAGTCAGTCAGGGGAAAAGCATCCTATCAAGGTGTGTGAGTATTTTTGTTTGTTGCTGGTTCATGGGATTGAATCCAGGACTTTCACACTTTGTGACCCCACCCTTCCCCCAGCCCCTTTTAAAATTTTTAAATTCCAAGACAAAATCTTGATAGATTACCAGATTGCACAGGCTGGGCTCAAACTTAAACTCATCATGCCTCCACCTCCCTGAGTACTGAGTTTATATGCATGTTCCCTCACTGCCTGGCTTGAGTTAAATTTTTAGTAGATATTTGATGAGGAAGAAAAGAGAGCAAGTTATCGAGAAAGCATTTCTAATTGAACTGATATGAGGAGCTGGAGGCCAGCAAAACCTTGTTTGACTACAGCAAGGAGTGTTTCTTAGGATATCATAGTTTTCCTATTCTGGCTAAAAAAGGCTCAATAATTTCTGACAAAATGACAATTTAATATCTGTTTTTAACAAAGCTTTATATTTTTTTAAGTGGCAGCAATTTCTATTTGAGTACCCACCCCTTAGAATCATTATTTCCAATTTAACAATTGTGTAGTTGTTTCTCTTTTTTTCCACAAAATTCAGGAGACAGGCAAAAATTAAAAATCTTTAGGCTGTTAGAGAATAAAAGAAGACTGATTGCAAGTTTATCTCTCTGGCAATCAGCTTCCCCTTTTTATAAATTGCTGTTGATAAAAGACAACAGATTATTAGATCTATTTCAGAATTTTCTTAGGAATTTTTTAATTCTGGGTAATGTTTGTCTACTGTAAATGCTTTGAAAATCAGCATAACATTCCTATGTAATACCCTCTTTAAAATGAATAAATCTGTTGGAAATATATATTTAAAGTCCAAACACGTATCTTTTCCACATGTAAAAGTTTCCTTTCATGTGACTCAGAACAATTTATATAAAGAAGGAGCTGTTTCCAGTGACAGTCTTCAAGTATTTCATTTACTTTGATGGACAGACATGACCACAGAATGTTAAGTTGATCACTCGCATTTAGGAGAGAAATTTATTCAGATTTATTTGTGATGGCATTTCCCCTGAAACTGTTAATAATATTCATGATTTATTTTTCAAGGGAAGAATAGAGCCTATAGGTAAAACATCTTGAATCTTTAAAAAGTTGGAAATAAGAATCAGAGGAGCTTGGAAATGTGTTGTTAACTTGTAAATATCTCTGAAAATTCTCTAGCTATGTAACTAGTATTAAAAATTTTGCCTTTTGTTTGAGGGCAATAGGGAGGAATACTGGAGCTTACTCGTGGAGCTTTTGTACTGAGCTACACTAGCCCTTTTAATTTAATTTTATTTAAATTCTTGAGGCAGCATTTTGCTCAGTGGTCTTGGGTGAGTTTGACTGTATGTATGAACCTCCTGGCACAGCCTCCACACGTGCTGAGATTATAGGTGGACGTCACGATGCTCAGCTGTGCCCGTTAATGCCTTTGACTTAGCAAGGTACATCTGAATATTTTAACACACAAATCCATAATTTCCATGTCTTTGTCCCACTACCTTTATACTTTTTTCACAGAGTATTCCAAGAATATAACAGTAGTAAAAAAAAAAAAATCTCCTTTCCATTGACTTCAAACCTTGATGTCACTGTGAAAGTTTTGGGCAGGAAACTTTCACTCTAGTAATGACTTTGGAACTCCGGACATTTAACTGGATGCCTGATCCCAGTGTATCAGTGCCAAGTAGGAGGAAGACACTGAGGAGTGCGTTGTAGAACTGCTTGGACTCACCCCTTTTCTCTGGCAACGTTTGCAGGCTGGCAGCAACAGTACAAAATCTGTGTACTTGCACATTTCAAAGCTGCTTTTCTTAGGCTCCCAGAGCATTTTGCATAGAGGAGGAGCCAAAGTAAGATGTCTACAGAGACTTTCTCAAAAGCAATTCACATAGAACCTACAAAGAACCCATTTTAGTTTCGGTCCTATCACTGCACTCCTCAGACTTCTGTTAAAGCCTTTGCTTAAGAAGTGTTAGGGAAGAGCTAATAAGTTGTGCTGAGCTGAAATCTGTCACAGTGTGTTTTCAAGAAATATAGCCTTAGAATAGTTGAGAGTTAGAGGAATATCTCCAGAGCCAGGTGGAGCAAACCTAAGATTTAGAAGTAGATAATTTAGCCAGTGCATTCCCTGCCTAGCTCAGCATTTGCATCCAAATTTGCACTTTCCCTCATGTATATACTGTGTCAGAATATGGTAGCGGCACAACATAAACTCCAAAATATTAACAAAGAAGACATTTCAACCATAATGTAAATATTAAATAAGAGTAGATGTCTCAAATCTGATAGTCAGATCCAGATAAAATTTCTAGAGCCTGGGATTGGAATTGTTTTGGAGCTGAAAGGCTGTGTCAGGAGGTGACTGAAAGGAGAAAGAAGGCAGTTTTTGAGGGAAGTCAGAGCTTTTCTTCTTAGTTACCAGAGTGAGCCTGTGCACTTCTATTTATTGGCCGCCATCTATTGTGATTGCCACGCTCCCTCAGAGCCAGCAAGCTTAAGGGCACAGTGGGGGAAACAGAAACACTACCTTGTGCCACTTGCGTAGAAGTTTATTTGCAGCTGGTTTGTTCCCTGGCTTAGTCCTCTCATCCGAGCCACTGCTTCCCTTGCTCCTTTCCCACTGTTTTCTCTGATGTGGAGGCACTCCTCCTAACACCTTGCGTGTCTTTGGCAGAGCTCCTGTATGAGCCTTAAAGCTTAAAAACAAAACTGTAGTATGGTAAGTTTTATTTCTTAAAATATTATATCAAAAACATCTTATTTCTATTTGTAGAAGAATAAAAAGGTCTGTGATACAGGAGGAAAAAGTTCTACTTTTATGTTTGGACCTGCTCTTAAGTCTGCCAGGAACTGGCTCAGTGAGCTTGAGCCTCTGACTCCTGTAGGTCATCTTTTCGGGGGACAAGATGACATCCAAGATTTTATAAAATAAAACCTTCCATTGATGGAGAGTAGCTTCTTAAATTATCCTATGCATTATGTACAATACCAGGAGCCACAGCAGACATTTCCGAAGGAAGCCAGTTTGCTGCAGAGAACTCTCGCGCAGTAAAAATTTTCACCAGCAAATAAAGTCCCCTTCAAATAAATGATATTTTTGTTTTACAATGTGAGAGGCCAAAAATACTTCAAAAATTAAAGTTTTTCCAGGACTCGGGAGGCAGAGACAGGTGGATTACTGAGAGAATGTATAAATCTGTTTTTAAACCCAAACAATAGCAAATCTATAACTAGGATAATTTTGGTAGATAAGGATTTTTTTCAGAAAAAAACTGAAGTATTTTTATGTAAATCATTACAGACTAATACTCTGAGTACTTGGTTAACTATCTCAACATTATATTTTGCCTTGATTAATTTATCCTAGGTTCTCTGTTTGCATTGATTTCTTTGACTTATTCATAACTTCCATTCCTGCCGCCATACTGGATGTGCAGGTGTGCACATACTTGCACGTGGTACTTCTTTCATGGCCTTACTGGAAACCTGACTGAGTTGTAAATAGCAGATGTGGCTCCTTTAGAGCAAGTAAATCTATTTTCATGTAGCATGAAACAGCAGTAACAGTAATTAGCTTCCCAGTAGAATAATGCTAATATTTTAGTAGCATTAGCTGAAGTGAATAAGAGCATATTTGTTAAATTGTATCTCCTTATGAACTTGCTTGGGGGCTTTACAGATTCTAGACCTCTGCTGAGGTAATTGGTCTATTTTGTATTCTTTGTGGTGATGTCTTAAGTTTGACTTCAGACTTAAAATCAGTATTACCAGCCAGAAGAGTATGTGTATGTGTTTTAAATAGCTTTTGCTCACCAGTCCAGATCAGAAAGTGCTGAGGAGATGCCGTTGCCTTGTACAGAGTAGCTTTTTGCAAGATTACTTTATCAAGATGTAAGTGTAAATGAAATATAAACTTTTATAAAACATCCACTAGATGGCACCTTATAATTGTGTTTAGAATCAGCCTACAACATTTTTTTGATTGAGTTTATTGGTACATTTTAAGTGTACATTATGATCACATTCATCATTGAGAATTTTACCTGTACATGATGTATCTTCATTCTTATTTTTTCCCATTCCCCTGCCCTCCTTTCTGCCCTGCCACCCTCCATACACATAAGCTTTGTTTCCATTTTTTCCATTTTCCTTGCCCTTCTTTGCCTTCCCATGCCCCCCACCCCCACCCCGTTCCCTTTCCCCTTCAAAGATTTTCTTCCTGTTTCACAATACCTATTATACACTTTGGACCTCATTTACACTTTCAGTTAAAAGAAAGAACGCCTGGGCCAGAGATTTAGCTCAGTGGTTCCAGAACCTGCCTCGCAAGCGCAAGGTCCTGAGTTTGATCCCGGTAACCACATACAATGCTGGGCGTGGTGGCTCACGCCTGTAATCCCAGCACTGGGGAGGCAGAGGCAAGAGAAGTGCTTGAGTTCAAGGCTTGCCTGGGCTCCATAGTGAGCTGAGGGGCCAGCCTGAACTACAAAGTGAGGCCCTGTCTCAAAAAAAAAAAAAAAAAAAAAAAAAAAAAAAAAAAAAA